>SDVV010019512.1:0-13515 GCA_016164225.1 Gammarus roeselii | reverse complement strand
TTTTGTTGCCTGGACGCATGTTAGTGCAAGTTAAGAGTTCTGCCCTATGATTACAACATTGCTGGAAACCCTCTATCAGGCTACTGCTCTGAATTTTGTGTGTATTATCTCGAAATTAATTCAAGACTTCAGTATCGGTCAAAGATGCTATCCATCATAATTTAAGAATCTACCATGCCCCAAGAGTACCAACTGATCACAGATTCATTTTAATATGTGATGCAGACTTCGACCACTTAGTAAAGGAATTACCGATTGCCGTTTTACAATTGTTTTGAGTCAGGACCGTTCGGACGTAGTCCGTCGAAAAGAAACAAATCATATGTATCTTTACCGAGTTGTTCAAATCTCCGTCGCTCTCTGATGTGAAATACATGCGATTAAATTCCAGGGTTCGTTACATGAAGGAACCGGCAATCACCACAAACAATGTTCGATACAATCAGTGAGAGTTTCTATGTTATCGAAAATAATAACCGTTACTCTTCACTAATGTTAAATTAAAAGTCGTTAATATCATTTCAGAAGTACAATTATTAAACCTTGATCATGATATTTTATAGTAACATTAACCATTTTCTTTATTGTGTGTTCATTATACTTGAATATCAGTTCACAACGCTTAGGGGCTAAGGATTGCCTTGCCGTGGGCCCCCCCTCTGGCCTGGGGCTGTGTGATGACCGGCAGTGAAGCCACTGGCGGTCACATTTAAATGTTATTGTTGGTGATCTTAATGACATCGCCACTTCCATCGATATTCAACTAGAAAATCGCAATATACGAAGTTATCTTTTCTTGCTTGATCTCCACGATTATAAGATTTTGGCTGCTTCGACGGTCGGCGCTTACTGAAAATAATTGGAATGGAAATCATTGAACAAGCTAATAAATAGTTTGGCTTACAGCGTTATGCTCGACGTCAGTAATTCCTACTTTATTAACTTTTGTATTACTCATCCACAAAATATCCGCATCCTCCACATGCGGATGCGGATGCAGATGGGGATGTGAGCGTGATGACAAATTGGGTATCCGGACGCGGATGCCAAACATATGCAGATGCTCAGCAAATGCGGATACGGCGGATTCTGGACAAAATAAACGGATGCGAATATCCAGCTCATCGCTAGTGCCTACAATACTCACTTTGTACTAGTGTCGTTCTCTGCTAAATTTGATTTAGTTTACCGTGCTTCGAAAAAACTCCTTTTGTACTAATATCATTCCTTGTTCCAGTCGGCCTGCTACATCAACTCTCGGTCTGTTTGTGGCACGGGAGCTGACTGCACCATGAGGAACCATCGTCCCGTCTGCTCTTGTCCAAAGGGCTACACAGGTGACCCTCTCACCTACTGCTCCTTTGCCGCTGAAAACCGCTACATCATCGGTAGGAGCAAGTAGAGGATGGGATCGTCTTTGAAACATCCTACTCGGTTACACCAAGTAGAGGATGATGACTCACTTTTGCATCATCGTCCTGCGAGGATCTTCTTGTGTAGGTATCAACAAGTTCAGACCTTTAGACCAAGACGACTAATAAGGATTTTCGGGCATCATAGATTTTTTTCTAGCGTATCGTACGATTGAGATTGCATGCCGCAAATAAACAGTTAATTGTATGAAGTTTAATTCAGTGGAAAACCATTACTGTTTTTATAGTTGTTAATGGATAAGATATGAGTCTTGAATTGTTCTCAGAGTAGACGAGTGCGCTCTCATCTACGCCACTAACGATGAAAAAGCAAACTTGCGCAACGGTAATTTACTGTCATTTACGACGAGTTAAAGGGGTTTGGCAGAATAATCACCTTACATCTTGTGTTATGCGTATAGTGACTCAAAATAACCATCTTACACCTTGTGTTATGCGTACAGTGACTCAAAATAATATCTTACACCTTGTGTTATGCGTATAGTGACTCAAAATAACCATCTTACACTTTATGTTATGCGTATAGTGACTCAAATTGATTAGCTCAGTATTAAAAGTCCTTGTACCGAAACAGCTCGTAATATTTAAGGTAATCACAGATCAAATTTCCTGGATCCATTTCTGGAGATGTTGACATTGTGAATTATAAAATAGGCTCAACAAATCATACCTCGCCTGATCGGCAACAATTGAAAAGTCTTCCGATTTATCTAAATACTATCACGATTGTCCAGCTGATAGCTGGCCGGGCTGAGGGACAGTGAATCATGTGTAGAAGGCCAACAAGAAAACCTTGCAGTTTGCTATTTCCGTATAGGTTTATTGCAGGTTTAGTTAAAGCCAAAACTTTGGTTATTGATTAATTGTATATAGGAGGGGTATAGGGTACACAATGGAATTTAGTATATACGGATTAAAAGTTGTAGTTGTATGAGATTGCACGACACATTGTCAGGAAAGTGAGTTTCTTGTGAAGTAAAATATTCCCAACGTTCTCAATGTTTATAATGCTCTCAATGTTTTCAATGTTCTCAATGTTTTCAATGCTCTCAATGTTTTCAATGTTCTTATTGTTTTTAATGCTCTCAATGTTTTCAATGTTCTTGATGTTCTCAATGTTCTCAATGTTTTTAATGCTCTCAATGTTTTCAATGTTCTCAATGCTCTCAATGTTTTTAATGCTCTCAATGTTCTCAATGTTCTCAATGTTTTTGATGTACTTATTGTTCTCACAGATTTGAATGTTCTCGATCTTCTCAAACCACTCAACTATCATTCAATAACCCCATGACTACAATAACTTTTACTTTTTTCCCACACCAATGAAACACTAACATTTCCTCGCTTACTCTTCATGTAGGATGCGCTAACAAGCAGAGCACACAGCCACCACAGCAGCCCTCATGCAGCTTCATACGGCACGGTTTATCTTAGAAACATATGAATGGATGACTAAAACAAACGGAAAAAGCTCTACTAATTACGCTCAAGTTGATCTTAGATCAATTAAAAGTATATATAGCACAAAAGTAAGGAACTTTTCATAGCAAGAGCGAGCTTGCGAACTTACTGCATCCATTTTTCTTAACAAATATAAATGAATAAATTGTAGTGTTCCTTTCATTAACCTATAAATTAACTCATCCAACAAAATATGGGCAACTTATCGTTAAATTAGATTTTGAAGGTATGGACATTATTATTATTATTATTAAATCATTTATTTCCATCATCTGGCAATGGGTTTCAATTTTTAAAATTGTACATATGAAACTTTATTGCCGTAAACACTATTTGAATAAACGTAAACGAAAATTCAATCTGAAATTCGCCGCCGTTTCTGATTCCATGCAACAGAATATAAATTATAATATTCTAATCAATGATCAACAGCCAACATCTTATTTGAGGTAAGAATCAGGAATGCCTGGCACGAAATCGAAGGGTGGGGCGATCACGAAATACACGGGGCTGGGAAAATTACGAAATACATAGGATTGGGAAAACCGCCAATAAATGGGGCTAAGAAATCCTGAGATCATTGGGTTGAGAAATCAAAATGCGCTAACATATTGTAAAGATGAGGTAAAATATGAATAGTAAAGGGTTGAATAGGTGACATAAATTATACATAAAATATGTACATAGCACTGGATATACATATTTCATGACGAAATGCGCTATCATATTGTAAAGATGAGTATGAAACATTGTATGAATAATGAAGTGGTGAATAGACTATATAAGTTATTCATAAAATATATACATAGCACTGAATATATACACTTCATAACCGCTAGGAAATTATTAAATGATTGACAATAGAAATAATTCGATACTGGAGTATAAAAATCGAATTAATATACTCATGTCATAGAAGATGAAACACAATATTAGCTTATGTGACAATGATTGTATCTTCAAAAATGGTAAGGTAAATGGTAGATATGATTCAATAAATTATGTTAGAGTCGAGTTGGACTCCGTCAAAGCTGGGAGATACCTATCGTTACTCGGAAGTTCTATTTGAATTCGTCACAGCTCATCTCTAGGGGCCGCCGGTTCGGATTACATAGAGCGAAATATTATTTACAATAGTATCATCTGTGCACAAACAGAAAATGTCTATTTTGACCAAATAATTCCGACTACATAGTGTTGGGAAAACCAGTGACACGCGGGGTTGAGAAATAAGAAATACTTGGGGTGGATAAATAACGAAATACATGTGTGTGGAAAATAACAAGTATATGTGGTGGCAAATCACGAATGCAAGTGGTTAGAGTCCCGAGGACATGGGGTTGGGACAGCAAAATGTGCTAACATATTGTAATGAGTAGTCTACATTATTGTACGATGACAAAGATGTGGATGGACAACATGAATTATGCAGAAAATATGAATACGATATAGGATTGGGAAATCGAATAGAACTAACATATTGTACAGATGGGTCTAAACCATTGTATCAATAATAAATGCTGATTAGTCGACAAAAGTTATACAATTTTTTTTTACATATAATACTTACCAAACATCTGAATAAACAAAATACACACTTCAAGACCACTAGGAAATGATTAATTGATTGACAATCAGAAATAATACAATGCTGGAGTACACAAGTTGTATGAATATTCTTCTGTTATTAAAAACCCAGCAAAATGTTAGCTTATAAGGCAATGATTGTATCATCAAAAATGGTACGGTAAATGTTAGAAATAATTCAATGAATTATATTAAAATCGAGTTAACTTTTGTCAAATTAGAAGCCGCCTATTGTTACTCGAAAAAACCGAGTTCGTATATTAATTATACTAAAACAACTGGAACAGTTAAAACATAGCAATAGACAAGTCGCTATTGACATTTATGGTATTTGGCAAAGACAATTGTGATTGGTAGCAACAAAGAAAACACATGTATCGTCTGAGTAAAAACGATTAGATGGTGTCTCAATGTTGAGAGTTAAAGTGGTTGTGGTTGGTGGTGGTGGTCGCTCAAGAACAGAAATGCATTTTATGGTTACTGGTAATATGCATTTAGCTTATGTTTGTTGGCAAAGTTACCGTTTTGAATTGAACGATCGACAAATGTTCATTAAGCCTATTTCTGAAGAATTTGTTGGATTCAACATTCTTGAGGCTTGTTGAGAGGCTGTTCCAGGATTTTGGTCCAGTGATCGAAAAAGCTCGACAGGCAGTTTCTGTTTTCATGTGTTCGACGTGCAGAGTATCATTATTTCCTGTGAATCAATTGTTCTTTTCACCTCGAGAATATATGTGCCTTTGGCTGCCGGATGAATGTTTTTCTAGAAGATCTTTATGAATTCTGATCGACACATGGAGTGCCAGCTTGTTGTCGATATTGAGCCACTGTAATTTTTCGAGGAGAGGACTTACGTGGCCTCGTTTTCATATCCCCCAAATTGAAAGACAGTAGCTAATGCGAGAAAATACTATAGCGTGGACAATCAGTAATCTTGATTTTAAATGCAATTCTTCTTTTGCGGAGCTTAGGAACAAGAGTGTTCCATTCAGCTTAGAACACAGAGTAGTTACGTGGTGTTTGAAGGAAAGATCGGGATCAAACAAAACTCCCAGACTAATAACTGTATCTTCAACAGAAATGTCAGATTTGCCTATCCTGATAGAGAAATTAATTGGAACTGCTTTTCTTTTTGAGTTCTAGCAGCCGAACAAGAAGCATTTTGTTTTATCGAGTTCGAGCCGAACAAGAATCAGCAGGAACAACACAGGGCCAAGTATCGAACCTTGAGGGACCCCAAAAGCAACTGTGGCCGAATTTGACATAGTTGCGTTTTCGAGTTCAACTGATTGTTGCCGATTCATCAGATAACTTTCGAACCAAGTAGAGTCTATTCCGACGTTGCGGAGCTTGCCAAAAAGAATTGTATGGCTTACACTGTCGAATGCTTTCGATAAGTCTAGCAATACCAGCAGAGATATCTGCCCCTCATCAAAGTTTCTGTACAGATCTTCAGTGATGCTCAAAAGTGCGTCTTCTGTTGACAATTTTTGCCGATAAGCATACTGACAGTAATTAAACAGCTTGTTTGATTCTAGGTAATCAATCAATTGGATAGATATTACCTTTTTTAGAAGCTTGGATAGGACAGGCAAAAGACTAATTGGTCTAAAGTTGGATGGTTCATTCCTGTCCCCAGATTTATGAATTGTTTTTATGATCGCATGCTTCCAGATCTCTGGGAAAGTTTCGCTTGCTATGGAGGTGTTAATAACTGTGCTGATATAAGTCAAGGTAACTATACGGCTGTCTTTCAGATATTGTAGGGCTAAGTTATCTATTCCATTAGAATGTGTGTTCTTCAAGGCAAATACAGCTCGTTTTACTTCGTGTTGCGATCCTTGCTTTGGTTTCCATTTGACGTTTGCTTCTTGGTCGCTGTCTCCATCGTAAGCTTTTGGACTCCATGTATCTGTTGCGTCGCTCTGTAATCCTTGATAAATTTCCTGGGTGACCTCTTCAAAAACCTGTTCCCAACTCCAGCGAAGTAGTTGTTAAACTTCTCTAAAGCTGCTTGAGTATTCGGATCAGTAGGCGAGGTGATTTTTTCTGTAGGGAACAATTCTTTACAGCACATACCACATTTTTAAATTGTATTTGCTTCCTTCTAGTTCCTCATGATGGTATTTAATTTTTGTCCTCCTGACTTCTCGTTTGACTCTTCTATTTTGAATTCGAAATAATTGTAACCAAGTGATGCTTCGTTTTGCTCTGCGTTTGAGATATTTTTAAAGTGCAATTTCGTTTCGCAGTTTTTCTGTATTACATTTAACCGGCATGCTTTTCATTGTTTTAGTTTCCGGTGGCACCACAGCATTCAGACATGCGAGAAGATAGTCTGTGAGTAATCGGGATTGCTATGTGACGTTATTTGTGCTATTTATCGGTTTTATCATCTCGACGTTTGCCACTAGTTGTGCTCTGAAATTATTCGCGGTGTAATTTCTTTTTGTACGACAGGTTATTTTGTATAATTGTTTCTTCTCTTTTTTGATGGTAATGGTGCAGTTTATTTCATGGTGATCCGAGAAAGAATTAGGCTCCACGTCTTTGGTAACAATGGAAGACGGAATGTTACTTATGAGCAGATCCAATTCAGTTTGGGACTCGGGTGTAATTCTTATTGCACTTTTTATGAGCTGATGCAGCCCGAGTCTGTCTAAAATCGGCTTCTGATTGTTGGATTTCAATTTCAATTGATCATCATTGAAATTTCCCAAAGTGTACAGCGTTTTTCCTAAGCGGATAGCTTCTCGAAATCTTTCTTCGATGTATTGAAAAGACTACACTTGCTTTGAGTGGTCTGTAAAGAAAAGCAACAACAATCGATCTGTTTTTTCGTAACTGGATGTTCACCCAAAGGTCATCAACTCCATTGCTGTCGTTAAACATTACTTGAGAAGAGGTATATTCTTCTCGCACATAAATCACGGCTCCACCTCCTTTCCTTTGTCTATCTTTTCTATAAACATTGAAGCCGTCAATCTCGATGAAGGTAGTGTTAATGTCAGATTACAGCCAGGTTTCACTCAGACATAGAATATCAACTGAGTCCTCCTTCATCATAATTTTGATGTGATCCATCTTTGTTCCTAGGCTTCGAACGTTTCTATGTTTATTCACGATATTATTTAGGTTCTGATGGGTATTTGCAGACATTGTTGCCGAGGGGTGGTTGCTGCTCCCAGCTTGAACAGTTTGTGCCTCTAGTCATTTGTTTTTACTTACAGGACAATTTGTGTCACTTTGAGATGATTGCAGAGGCATCTCTTCATCGAATATGGATGTATCATTGTCGTATTGCAAAATAAAAAACCTATTGGAACACTGCACATATGTTTTCACCTGCTTGTTTCGCTTCGCTGCAATATTTTGTTGTTCGAAATGTGGCTTCAGAGGGCGGGTTGGTGCAAGACTACTATAGTGGTCTACTTTCTTGGCTACAAATATTGAGTATTGAGCAGCCTCATCACTCATAAAGTTGGTCGGATTAATTACAGTTTTTGTTACAATTTCCGAGTTGGTTTCATCTAAGATTGCGATTTGTATTTTGAGTGCGTTGCTGAGAATTGTGAGGACTTGATCGTCAAAACTGCTACTTACTCTTTGTTTTCAAAATACTTTTCTATCTTGGAGAGGAACCTATTACCCATTTTATACTCAGTGAAGGGTTCGTAATCTTCTATGTAATTGAAGGATTCCTCCATTGCTTTGGTTTTTATCACTTCTGAGAGGTTTTCATCGTTAAGTCCTGTTTGTTCTACTAAGGATCCTTTCACCGCGTGAATCATACAATGTCAGTCTGCTAGTGTTGATTGTCTGTTTGATCTTAAATCATTGGAAATGGTGTCGATGTTGGCGTTCCTGGGGAATTGTTACAAGTTGTTCCGCCACCTGCATTGGTATTCTCTCATCCGTTTTATTGTTTCTTGTGTCAGCAACACCACCCTTATTTTGATTTTTAATATGCTCTTCAGCAACACTCTTACTGACGTTATCAAAGAATCTGGTTGCTAATTCTCGAGTGGCATTGTTTGTATGTTTATGATATCCTTGATATCCTTCAATCACCGATCTAAATTTCTTTCCCTTGGTTCTGTTCGGTCTCCCCTGCTCCAACCTACCCTCAACAACAAGTAGAGGAAGGGAGGAGACCAGAGTAATGATTGCTTGCTTCTGAAATTGTTATAGTATAGGGATGGCAATTCCTCAACCCTCTGAGGAACGAAACGTGCTACCGTGTTGAATAATTTGATAATTTCTCTATTGTTTAGACTAGCATTCTCCAAATGAAACAATCGTTCGTCGGGGCACCAGTGAATTCGTCTCCTCATTTGCCTTTTGGGATAACTTGAGCCTCAAGGAGTGGCGAATACTCATGAAACGGCGCCTCTGTTCGATTGTTTTCAGATTGAGGGGTTCTGCCATGTACATCTTAGCATTTTGTTTCTTCGTTAAAATTGCGGTGGTTATTTTCAGTGCTACTTCATTTTCGACGTAGTCCGTGAGCACAATAATGTAATTTTTGAATGGATTTGCGTTTTCAATGATTTAGACAGAGCAGCATAATAATAAAATTTGTCTTTTCAAAATTGCATCGATCTGAAAGGTTGGACGTAAGCCCATTTTTCATAAAACATCACCAATGAGTATTGTCTTGGGGGTCTTGGTATTTTTTGTTGACCTGGTGCTGGTGCTTGATACTTCACAGTGAGAGGGCTTTGCTGTTGCGGATTTTTCAGTTGAGGTGATGATTAAGGGCTCTGTATCGGAGGAATAAATTGGAGTTATGGACTCAGTTTCAGGGGTACAAGGGGTGGGAGATGGAGAGCTCAGCAACGTTGGGTGAGTATCTGTCACCGAAAGAGCAGCCCTATGGGAGTGGGTAGGCTTCTTATTGCGTTTTGGGGCACATGTGCTGGCCACCTGAGTGTGTAGGCAATGCGGCAGCTCTATGTTTATAAGCTTGCTGGTTCTGGTGCATTTGGCTTTTGAATGATATGCAGTCTCTGTTATTCTTGGCACATGCGCATTTCTCGCATGTTCCACTATAACACATGCAGCAGGATTTGCTTCAGTTGATAGTTTAGCTGTGGGGCAACATGTCTTTAATTCAAGGTTAAATCTCAGTGAAGTGGACTACTAAGAGGGTTTGTTGTAGGAGGGGCTTAGAGAGCGTCTTATCAGCTCATCATTTTAGGCCTCTGCGTTAAGAGGAGGACCCGTGACCTTATATTGTGCAGGATCGTGTTTGGTTATTGCCTATCGTTCAAACACACTTGAATCTTTGTTCAATCGCTCAAAAACAATTTAAATTTTTGTCCAATCTATTTTACCGCCTTATTCTTACATGCTGTTATTACTTTTATCTTCTTATTACAAACTCTTTGCAATAAAAAATCAATGAATTAAGAAAGAGTCAGTGACAAATAATTAGCTAGTCATCTTAACAAATGCTGACTTAGCCTATGCAAAGATGTTTGCTATAAACTGAATCGGAAGATGCAGGTACAAGATATTATTCTATTGGTAGAAGGAAATCGCACCAAGGAATTAAGTTTTAAGTTATAACAATTTGTTTAAATTATTCAAAACTTTGTTAATATTTAGAAATAATTCAGACCAGAGAGACTAATTTTTTTGCTAAAAAGATAATAAATGTTGACTGGCCAAAAAGAGATTTGTCGTAGCGTAAACTTAAAAATTAGAAAAGAAACACTCTCATAATCTTTGATGTTAACAGGAAATTTTTGAGTTGTCGTTCACATTACCATATGTTCCTCAGAGCCTCCCATTTGCGCAGGTTGATGAGACATAGGCAGAAACGATATAATAATCTCTGTTAGTGTATGAAGTACCTGATGGTGAATTTGCTGTCCATTAGGTCGACAGGCTTATACTGCGGTGCAATTTACCCGAGGACCGGAAAGAGTCCTAAACTTAACACGGGAGGAGAGGCAGTGTAAAAGATTGCGGGGGTAAAGAGCAGCATCAGCTACTCATGACCATGGGATGGTGAGAGGTGCGCACTTGTGTACACTTTTGTCGGAGCCGCACACAACTCCAATGTTTCAGATAAGGTAAGGCCCAAAACAGCTGCTGAAGTATAGATAATTTTCACAAATAATCTTGAAGTAACAGGAGAGATGGGCCTTGGTTTTGACAGTTATCGGGAAAAAATTGACAGAAGTAATTTATCTTATACATATGAAAATTTACCACAAAATAATCTTAAGCTGCACACGAAATTAAGGCTGAAAAGCTCAAAAAGTAATTTACTCAGAAGTGTCTATCATAGATTCACACAAGCCAGTTATGTGTGCTAGTTAATGCGACCTAGGAACAAACGATATGCTCTTGCTCAAGAAAGTGTTGCAATGAGCTTATATGAGGTAGTAAAGAAAGCGTAAACACAATTTTCAATCGAATGAATGACAAATTCAGACAGAAAGAGGGATACATAATTGGCTAGAAATCGAGACAAACAAAAAAAAACTACTCCCAAAAAACGATTCTGACCATTTTTTGTAAAATGTACAAAATTTTGAGAACCGCTCAACCAAGACAATTCTGACAGTTTTTTTGTCATGTGAACTACAAATCCAGAAATAATTTTGGCAGGATTTGGCTTACCAATGCTAGAAAGTACGGTCGGCAGCAAAGGTCGAGACATCTATTGCAAATATTCACACTGACGTAATTTCTGTTAGTGAAAAGTTGACGAGTGCAGGGTTGGTCATTAGCATCTTAGTGATACGAGGAATCAGCCGAATTTCGGAAAACCTCGGGCAGTTCTTTTTGTAGCAGTTACAGCAAGATTGCATGTGCGAGAAGGTGCTCATTTCTCGCAAGTGATGGTACAGGAAAAAAAATGTCGGAGGAACGTAAATAGCTACGCCTGAAATTGTTCAAACGCATTTAAATCTTTGTTCAAACAATTTTACCGCCCTATTCCAACTTGTTTTTAATTGTAAGTCAACTTTACCAGCTCCTCGTTATAAAAAAACACAATAAATTTGAAAATAAATTGAGAAAAAAAAACTAGGCTAGTAATTTTAATAAACTCTGACTAAGCCTATACAAAGCTGTTTGATAGGAACTTGATCAGAAGATGCGAGTACAAGATATTATATTGTTAGAAGGATGTCGCACCAAGGAATTAAGTTTTAGGTTATATCAATTAGTGTAAATAATTCAAAACTTTGTTAATATTGAGAAATAATTCGGACATGAGGGAATAATAATTTCGCTGGAAATTATAATAAATATTGACTGGCTAAAAAGAAATTTGTCATAGCGTAAATTTAACTGGAAATTTAGAGTCGCTGTTTTCCTTACCATAGGTTGCTCAGAGCCACTCATTTGCGAAGGGTAATGTTACATAGGCACAAGCTATATAATAATGTTTTATAGTATATGACTTACCTGATGGTGGATTGACAGCCCATAAGGTCGACAGGCTTATACGGCGGTGCAATTTATTCGAGGAACCAGAATGAATCCTTATTTCAAAACTTATGATAAATTGAACTAGCAAAAATTGAATACTCAAAACTCCAGAGTTATGAACAAAAAACGTGAGACTGGTAGCCAAACTTGAACTCTGAACTTTGTCTTCGTAGAACACAATGAATTTAACGAGACAGTTTAAATCCTAACGCATAAAAAAACAGTAAGCCATTTACACCCTATAGCACTACTACAAACATGCATTATATATCAGACAAACAAACAGATAATACAGGCACAGTGTAGATACAGAAATTAGGCAGAAATTAAATACCACGTATCGGCGTGATCCTACTGTGTACTGTAAAACTGAAAGTGAACCGAGGAACTGTGGGTCACGGTAGCGGATTACCGAACCATCAATGTCCGTAAAATTAGAGTCGGCGGTAGGAAATATAACAGCAAAATTAACATTCAATGGGGCCTATAAAAATGTGAGGAGATGGTCTCTTGAGCGGGCAAAGAGGGTCCGTTATCGCCACCCACTGCCAGGCAGGCGGGGTGCGGTGATTGTCTCTTCAGCGGGCGAAGAGGGTCCTCATCGCCACCCACTAACAGGCGGGCTGGGTGCGAAGATGGTCTCTCCAGCGGGCGAAGAGGGTCCGTATCGCCACCCACTAACAGGCGAGCGGGGTGCGTAGATGGTCTTTCCAGGGGGTGAAGAGGATCCGTTTCGCCACCCACTAACAGGCGGGCTGGGTGCGAAGATGGTCTCTCCAGCAGGTGAAGAGGGTCCGTATCGCCACCCACTAACAGGTGGGCGGGTCGCGGAGATGGTCTCTCAAGCGGGTGAAGAGTGTCCGTTATCGCCACCCACTATTAGGCGGGCGGATTGCCGAGATGGTCTCTCCAGCGGGTAGAGAGGGTCCGTATCGCCACCCACTAACAGGCGGGCGGGGTGCTAAGATGGTTTCTCCAGCGGGTGAAGAGGGACATAGAACCTAAAACCTGTAAGCGTTTTGAAGGCATGGACATGGAACCTTAAGCATGTAAGCGTTTTGAAGTTATGGACATGAAACCATAAGCCTATATGCGTTTTGAAGGTATGGACATGGAACCATAATAAACATGTGCGCGTTTTGAAGGAATGGTCATGGAATCATAAACCTGAAAGCGTTTTGAAGGTATGGACATGAAACCATAATAAACCTGTAAGCGTTTTGAGGGTATGGGCATGGAACTATGAGCCTGTAAGCGTTTGGGAGGCATGGAGAAGGAACCATAAACTTGTAAGCGTCTTGTCTTTAATGAGCGATATTTTTTCAGAGAGATAATATCCAATTGATTATAAGATGGCACTGCGCAATACTAATTTATCTAACATATATAATAAGTCGTCATTACCAAAAACGTTTTTGTTATATTATTGGGGGCGCAAATCATGAAGGGGTAGTTAAATGCTATTTAGTTAGCTATAATATGCATTTATTTACTCATGTATGTGGCGTTTATTATTATTTAGAGATTGCAACCACATCTACTGCTATAGCAGCTTTTAGTATTGCTCCCAATTATTTATCAATAT
>SDVV010019511.1:0-13515 GCA_016164225.1 Gammarus roeselii | reverse complement strand
ATATACAGAGACAGAGAGAGAGATGACACTCAGTATCCCATATACGGAATCAGCATGCAGTGCAAGGCTTAGAGAACATGTCGTAATAGGCCTCCTCAGCACTTCATACGAGTCTTTTACTGTTCGTATCACAAATTATCGAGGTTAGCCCGCATAGCAAAGGTGGCGGTTGACACAACGGCTCAGGTTCTCAAGATGGAGGAAAGCCGAAAAACTTTCTTAAAGGCATTGACAAAATCTGTCGGTGCTGTGGATAGCAGGTCACCTCGCGGTTTATATTACAGTTATTGATTTATCAATGAAGTCTATGGCAGAATATGCTGGTATACGTCTCACGAGCCTGCATAGGCCCAGTGACCCCCGCCTGGCAATAAAGTCCTTGACACAATTTGCTGCACCGAAACAGTTCATCCCGCCATGACGATCAAGTTCATATCATAATATGATGCAAGAAACGTCTCCCAACCTAATTAAACTAAATGAGCTTTGCCCCGGCAATAAAGTCCATGGCACAATAAGCTTTAAGATAGGGTTCACGTGGGCCCCCGCGGCAGCCTCCTCTGCCACGTTCTTCATTGCCAGGCAGCATATTGTTATATGATCTTGATTTTCAAGACGGAATTCGTTGCTTGAATGAAACGCTTGCAATAAATCGTACACAAATTCCATTGACACCAATCGAAAGCTAATAATCAGGAGTTTAAAATAAACTAACTCGAGAAGGTGAAATCTTTTGTGCATCGTCCTTCAACATCAATAGACGAACGAGCTCTCACAAGACCATTAATTGTCCAACAAGTAACGTAATAGACCAGCGAGCTCTCACAAGACCATTAATTGTCCATCAAGGAACGTAATAGACAAGCGAGCTCTCACAAGACCATTAACTGTCCATCAAGGAACGTAATAGACGAGCGAGTTCTCACAAGACCATTAACTGTCCATTAAGGAACGTAATAGACAAGCGGCTCTCACAAGATCATTAACTGTCCATCAAGGAACGTAATAGACGAGCGAGCTCTCTCAAGACCATTAACTGTCCATTAAGGAACGTAATAGACCAGCGGCTCTCACAAGACCTTTAACTGTCCATTGAGGAACGTAGCGTCGCACGATTAATAGCACGAATCTCTCGTCTGGGGTTTTCCTTTAAATCTTCCAAGGCCCCCGGTTTATTGATGTAATCTCTTTCCTCTAAATATCTCCAGTGAAAATAGTCTGGATCAGTTAAGTCAGGTGATCTCGGGGGTCAGGTGAGTGCAAAACGACGGGAGATGATATTATTGCCAAACATTTCATGCAGCGCCTCCGGGGCTTCATTGGCTGTTTGGCAAGTTGCTGCATCCTGTTGCGACCAAAGCTTGTTATGATTGGCTGTTTGGCAAGTTGCTGCATCCTGTTGCGACCAAAGCTTGTTATGATTGGCTGTTTGGCAAGTTGCTGCATCCTGTTGCGACCAAAGCTTGTTATGATTGGCTGTTTGGCAAGTTGCTGCATCCTGTTGCGACCAAAGCTTGTTATGATTGGCTGTTTGGCAAGTTGCTGCATCCTGTTGAGACCAAAGCTTGTTATGATTGGCTGTTTGACAAGTTGCTGCATCCTGTTGAGACCAAACCTTGTTATGATTGAGCCAATAACTAATACCAGGCCTCAAGAATGTCTGGAGCATGTTTCTGCATCTCTCTTCACTGGTTTTCTGTAAAGAGCGCTGCCCTTAAAAAAAATTACATAGTCTTGCATAATTTCGCACCAAACCGTTACGCGCAGTGGATGCAATTGATTTTCGTGTAGAACTTGCGAATTTCCGCCTAATCAGTCATCATCATTGAGCAAATTGTATCATTATTATTATTATTAAATCATTTGATTCCATCGTCTAGCAATGGGTTTTTAATACATAGGTATAATACATCAAACTTAGTTTTCATATGCGCTATTTGAATTAGCGAAACGAGGCATAAAGGGAATTTGTGCCAGCACATCTCCTGTCGGCGGTCGGTTTGTAGCTACTTCATGTTGCAAAACATGATTCACAATATATGGTATTGAAAATCTTATAAAAAACACATGAGCATGAGACTGATAAATCAAAAATGAATACATCGCAGCTCATCTTTAGTGTGCTTCTGGCTCGCCTTCATGGAACTGAATGGAATTCACAATATACCATCATGCATGTACACATACAGATACACATTAAAATGTGCACACACCTACCTTCATATATGGATGACAATCAGTGTAATACACATTCATATGAGCACACACCTGCCTACATATATGAATGACAATCAGTATAATACACATTCATATGTGCACACACCTACCTACATATATGGATGTAGGTAGGTGTGTAAAGTGTAAAGTACACATAAAACTTTATTGCCGTAAACACTATTCGAATTAACGTGAACGAAAATTCAATTTGAAATTCGCCACTGGTTCTGATTTCATGCGACAGATTATAAATTATAATATTATAATCAATGATCGACAGCAAACATCTTATTTGAGGTAAGAATCAGAAATGCCTGGCACGAAATACATGGGGTGGGGCGATCACGAAATACATGGGGTTAGGAGAATCACGAAATACATAGGATTGGGAAAACCGCCAACACATGGGGCTAAGAAATCCTGAGAACATGGGGTTGGCAAATAAAAATGCGCTAACATATTGTAAAGATGGGGTAAGATATGAATACTTAAGGGTTGAATAAGTGACATAAATTGTACGTAAAATGTATACATAGCACTGGATATACATATTTCATGACGAAATGCGCTAACATATTGTAAAGATGGGTATAAAACATTGTATGAATAATGAAGTGGTGAATAGACTACATAAGTTATCCATGAAATATATACATAGCACTGAAATACATACACTTCATGACCGCTAGGAAATGATTAAATGATTGACAATCAGAATAATTCGATACTGAAGTACAGAAACCGCATTAATATACTTCTGTTATAGAAAATGAAGCTAAAGATTAGCTTATGTGACAATGATTGTATCTTCAAAAATGGTACGGTAAATGGGAGATATGATTCAATAAATTATATTCTCGTCGAGTTGGCCTCTGTCAAAGCTGGGAGCTACCTATCGTTCCTCGAAAGTTCAATTTGAATTTGTCACTGCTCATCTCTACGGGCCGCCGGTTCGGATTACATGGAGCGAAATATTATTTGCAATAGTATCATCTGTGCAAATACAGAAATGTATATTTCGAGAAAATAATTCCGACTTCATAGCGTTGGGAAAACCGGTGACACGCGGGGTTGAGAAATAAGAAATACTTGGGGGCTGATAAATAATGAAATACATGGGTGTGGAAAGTAACCAGTACATGTGGTGGCAAATCACGCATTCATGTGGTTAGAGTCCCGCAAACATGGGGTTGGGACATCAAAATGTGCTAACATATTGTAATGAGTAGTCTACATTATTGTACGATGACAAGAATGTATATGGACAACATGAATTATACAGAAAATATGAGTACAATATAGGGTTGGGAAATCGAAAAGCACTAACATATCGTAAGGATGGGTCTAAGCCATTGCATTAATAATGAAGGGGTGAATAGACGACATAAGTTATACAGAAAAAATTATATAAAAAAAATACATACCGCTAGGAAATGATTAAATGATTGACAATTAGAAATAATACAATGCTGGAGTACACAAGTTGGATGAATATACTTCTGTTATAGAAGACAAAGCAAAATGTTAGCTTACAAGGCAATGATTGTATAATCAAATATGGTACGGTAATTGTTAGAAATAATTCAATTATTTATATTAAAATCGAGTAAACCTTTGTCAAGTTAGATGCTGCCTATCGTTCCTCGAAAAAACTGAGTTCGTATTTTAATTATACTAAAACGACTGGAACATTTATAACATTGAAATGGACAAAACGCTAGTTAACACTTATGGTAATTGGCAAAGACAATTGTGATCGGCAACAACATAGAAAACATACGTATCGTCTGAGTAAAATCGATTAGATGGTGTCGCAATGATGAGAGTTACGGTGGTGGTGGTGGTTGGTGGTGGTGGTCGCTATTGGTATAGTGCATTTAGCTTGTGTTTGTTGGCAAAGTTATCGTTTTGAATTGATCGGTCAATGATGTTCATTAAGCCTAGTCGTGAAGGACGTGTTGGATTCAAGGTTCTTGAGGCTTGCTGGGAGGTTGTTCCGAGATTTTGGTCCAGTAATCGAAAAAGCTCGACAGGCAGTTTCTGTTTTCCTGTGTTCAACGTGCAGAGTATAATTATTTCTTGTGGATCGATTGTTTTTTTCCCCTTGAAAGTATATGTACATTTGACTGTCGGGTGAATGTTTTTCTAGAAGATCTTTATGAATTCTGATCGACTCATGGAGTGCCAGTTTGTAATTGTAATTTTTCGAGGAGAGGAGTTCCGTGGTCTCGTTTTCTGTGGTTACCATCGCATGTTATTCTTGCTGCAAAGTTTATACAACATTGTACTTTCTCTCTTTGGGTTTCGGTGCATTTTCCCCAAATTGAAAGACAGTAGTTTATGTGAGAAAATATTGAAGCGTGGACAATCAGTAATCGTGATTTGAAATGCAATTATTTTTTGGCGGAGTTAAGGAACAAAAGTGTTCCATTCAGCTTGGAACACAGAGTAGTTACGTGGTGTTTGAAGGAAAGATCGGGATCAAACCATACTCCCAGACTTATAACTTTATCTTCAACAGGAATGTCAGATTTGCCAATCCTTATAGAGAAATTCATTGGGACTGCTTTTCTTTTCGAGTTTGAGCCGAATAAGATGCATTTTGTTTTTCAGAGTTGAGCAATATTTGAACATCATCGGCGCACATTAACATTTTATCGTCCTCTTGAAAGATTTCAATAAATGACAGCGACATTTGTAGCCTTTTCCCACAGCCGTTTCGACCCAACTTCTGCACAAGCGGAAATTTGTACTGATAAAACTGTCAATATTTTTTCTATGTGTGCCATAAAGTTGCTTTAGGAATTGCGGAGTACGAGCAAAGTCAAGCCGAACAGATTCGATGTTGTCCATGCTTCTTCCTGTTCAAGAGCGACCAGGACGCTGTCTATCCTGAACGGCGCAGAGTTCCTTAAATGCAGCGGATACTGTAAGGTAAGGGAACATCTCTGATAACATAAGTTTTTCAAGAACCCACTTGTTTTTTTACATTAGATTAGTTGTTTTCAAAATAAAGCTGAGCATATGAGAGCGCTGCTTAATAAAGCTTAGCATATGAGAGCGCTGTTTAATAAAGCTGAGCATATGAGAGCGCTGCTCAATACAGCTTAGCATATGAGAGCGCTGTTTAAAAAAGCTGAGCATATGAGAGCGCTGCTTAGTAAAGCTGAGCATATGAGAGCGCTGCTTAGTAAAGCTGAGCATATGAGAGCGCTGCTTAATAAAGCTTAGCATATGAGAGCGCTGCTTAATAAAGCTTAGCATATGAGAGCGCTGCTCAATACAGCTTAGCATATGAGAGCGCTGTTTAAAAAAGCTGAGCATATGAGAGCGCTGCTTAGTAAAGCTGAGCATATGAGAGCGCTGCTTAATAAAGCTTAGCATATGAGAGCGCTGCTTAGTAAAGCTGAGCATATGAGAGCGCTGTTCAATCGATAGCTTCATTTTTTGGCATAAGTCAATAAAAAAAATTACGTCGGTAAATCTGTTGCAATTTTTAGTATGTATGCTACGAAATTGATCTCCTGAATATGAGATTTCAAGTGAGAGAACAAAAATTTTGTACGAATTATAAAAAGCCGTTGCATTGTCGTTTAAAAAATAAACTTATTTCGGCAAAACCCTGCAGTTTAAGGGAGCTGTTCGCAACAGCATCGAACTTCAAAAGATAGCGGTTGGAAAGTAGCGCCGAGTAACAAGCTGAGTGGAAGTTCACAAAGCCGAAGTTCGTCAATCAATGAGAAAATTCTTGTTCTTATGGACGTCACAGAAGAATACAGCACACTTCGAAAAGTTGTCAGCGGATAATAAACAAATGGATCATGCCAGCTCTGTTGCTTACATGGAGAATTATTAGCAGAAAATGAACATTCACAGATTTTTTCATTCAATGCTGAATTTCTTTCGTGAATCCTAATGAATAGCAACCATGATAACTGGAGAAGGGTTTTGATTAGATTAGATTAGAGGACTCATCGCCACCGGAGCTCTAACGCGTGCTTGAGTGACCTTCGCTCCTGCGTAGGGGGGCGAAGGTCCTCAATAATGACTGATAGTTTTACCCTCTGGCGAGCGAGGAAACAAGAACTGTATCGAAGTTAAAAATATTTAGAATTTTCGATTCGCACGACAAGGGTTGGGAAACATGCAATCCTCACTGGGTAGTAGAGCCTTCATCCTCCGAGAATCTGAGCAATTGTTGGCTGTCATTCTAGGAGAGATCGGCGACGAATCATAACAAACATTATCCGCTAAATAAACTAAATAACAATACCTTATTAGTGATGTTGACGTGCGTAGCAACGAATATTTAGGGCGTACAATGTAGGATTGGGTAAAAATGAATTTTTGATACAAATAAATTTCATCGTAAGCTGGTTTGCTCGAACATGAAAACATTTTTATTTCAATTTAAGGTCACGTCGAGGCGACCGACACTATATTCAGAACGTCATATATTCAATTAGCCCATAATATCCAACAAGACTAGATAGAGTCTGCACCTTCTCGGCACAATTAAATCCCTCCGCTTATACACTCATCACATATTAACATTCACTCATCACATATTAACATTCACTCATCACATATTAACATACACTCATCACATAATAACATACACTCATCACATATTATCATACACTCATCTCATATTAACATTCACTCGTCACATATTAACATACACTCATCACATATGAACATACACTCATCACATATTAACATACACTCATCACATATTAACATACACTCGTCACATATTAACATACACTCATCCCATATGGACATAAACTCATCACATATTATCATACACTCATCTCATATTAACATACACTCATCACATATTAACATACACTCATCACATATAAACATACACTCATCATATATTATCATACACTCATCTCATATTAACATACACTCATCACATATTAACATACACTCATCCCATATTATCATACACTCATCTCATATTAACATTCACTCGTCACAAATTAACATACACTCATCACATATAAACATACACTCATCCCATATTATCATACACTCATCACATTTTATCATACACTCGTCACATGTTATCATAGACTCATCACATATTAACATACACTCATCACATATTATCATACACTCATCAAATATTATCATACACTCATCACATATTAGCATACACTCGTCACATATTAACATACACTCGTCACGTATTATCATACACTCATCGCATATTAACATACCCTCGTCACATATTAACATACACTCGTCACATATTATCATACACTCGTCACATTAACATACACTCGTCCCATATTCACATACACTCGTCACATATTAACATACACTCGTCACATATTAACATACACTCGTCACATATTAACATACACTCGTCACATATTATCATACACTCATCACATATCATAAACTCATCTCATATTAACATACACTCATCACATATTAACATACACTCATCACATATAAACATACACTCATCATATATTATCATACACTCATCTCATATTCACATACACTCATCACATATTAACATACACTCATCCCATATTATCATACACTCATCTCATATTAACATTCACTCGTCACAAATTAACATACACTCATCACATATAAACATACACTCATCCCATATTATCATACACTCATCACATTTTATCATACACTCGTCACATGTTATCATAGACTTATCACATATTACCATACACTCATCACATATTATCATACACTCATCAAGTATTATCATACTCATCACATATTAACATACTCATCACATATTAACATACACTCATCACATATTATCATACACTCATCACATATTAACATACATTCATCACATATTAACATACACCCGTCACATATTAACATACACTCGTCACATATTAACATATACTCGTCACATATTAATATACACTCGTCCCATATTAACATACACTCGTCACATATTAACATACACTCGTCAGATATTAACATACACTCGTCACATATTAACAAACACCCATCACATATTATCATACACTAATCACATATTAACATACACTCGTCACATATTAGCATACACTCATCACATTTTATCATACACTCGTCACATGTTATCATACACTCATCACATATTAGCATACACTCATCACATATTAGCATACACTCATCACATATTATCATACACTCATCACATATTAACATACACTCATCACATATTAACATACACTCGTCACATATTAACATACACTCGTCACATATTAACATACACTCGTCACATATTAACATACACTCGGCACATATTAACATACACTCGTCACATATTAACATACACTCGTCACATATTAACATACACTCGTCACATATTAACATACACTCATCACATATTCTCATACACTCATCACATATTAGCATACACTCGTCACATATTAACATACACTCGTCACGTATTATCATACACTCATCGCATATTAACATACCCTCGTCACATATTAACATACACTCGTCACATTTTATCATACACTCGTCACATATTAACATACACTCGTCACATATTAACATACACTCGTCACATATTAACATACACTCGTCACATATTATCATGCACTCATCACATATTAAAATACACTCGTCACACATTAACATACACTCGTCACATATTAACATACACTCGTCACATATTAACATCACTCGTCACATATTATCATACACTCATCGCATATTAACATACACTCGTCACATATTAACATACCCTCGTCACATATTATCATACACTCGTCACATATTAACATACACTCGTCACATATTAACATACACTCGTCACATATTAACATACACTCGTCACATATTAACATACACTCGTCACATATTAGCATACACTCGTCACATATTAGCATACACTCGTCACATATCAATACACACTCATCACATATTAACATACACTCGTCACATATTACATACACTCATCACATATCAACATACACTCATCACATATTAACATGACCTACTGCAGTCCTGAGCAAGTTAGCATACTCCCAATTAGCAGCGGCTCTGAGGCAAAGGCAAATAACGCGTAAATATGAACACTTTTATCAAACATTCTTCCCAAATGAAATTTCTCGCTTATGAGGATCCTAACAACGCGCGAACACAATTTATAACAGAAATAATGTGTGCAAATCGTCGCAGTTTCAATCCTAGTGAGCTCGCGTTCATTTTTTTCAATTAGTTCCTGATTTAATATTTCCCGGGCCTTCGAGCTTTCGGGCCGAGCAATACCTGCTCTTTGTCGCTTGATTGCGAGCGCTGCGATGAATGTTTCGACAACGAAACGAACGAAACTTTCTAAAAGTTTCAGGGAAAATTGATTAGAGCAACACTTATTAAAATTTACTCACTTCAACAACATGACAGAGTGAGAAAAACTCACAGCAAGAGCAATGTATAGTAAGAGCACCGCACGGTAAGAGCAACACACAGAAAGAGCAACGCATGGTAAGAGCAACGCATGATAAGAGCAAAACACCCTAAGAGCAACGAACGGTAAGGGCTATGCACAGTAAGAGCAACGAATAGCAGGAGCAGAGCGCGGTAAAAGAAACGCGTGGTAAGAGCAGTGAACAGCAAGAGCTATGCACGGTAGGAGCAACGCACGGTAAGAGCAACACACGGTAAATGCAACGCATAGAAGGAGCAATACACAGTAGGAGCAACACATGGTAAGAGCAATGCATGGTAAGAGCAATGCTTGGTAAGAGAGATGCATGGTATGAACAATGCATGGTAAGAGCAACGTACATTAAGAGCAACACACGGTAACTGCAACGCATAGAAGAAGCAATGCACAGAAAGAGCAACACACGGTAAGAGCAATGCATGGTAAGAGCAATACATGGTAAAATTATTGTGTAGTAAGATCAACGCACGGTAAGAGTAATGCACAGGTAAAGCAAAGCACAATGGAAGCGTCACACAGGGACTTACACGAAGTAACTGCAACGGAGGGGAAGAACAGAACGCGATAAGAAAAGCGCTTGGCAAGTCCATCACGTGACAGAAGCATCACACGGTAAGTGCACAAATCGGTAATAGAAGCAGTGTACAGTAAGTGCAGCAAGCGGTGTTAGAAAGGCGTTGTAAGAGCAACGCGAGGGTAAATGCAATGGTCGATAAGAGCAAATTGTTGTAGTAGTAATGCTCTGTAAAACAACACACTGCATGAGTCGCGACAGTGCAGTTTAGTTTACGTGGCACAATGAACACACGAGCATAAGATCACGCGCCACCCGCACCCCCGGTAAAAGCAACTCCCACACACCTCGACTAACGTCCTTCTCAACTGTTCTCTGTGATTTACATGATCTAAAAATACAGAGGTAATATCCAACTGTGCGCACAAACGAAATGTCTATGAAAACGGGAACCAATGAACGCTGGTGAGTTTTGTTGGCGGAACAGTAAACCGTTATACCGTCCGCACACGATGTTCTAAGTCCCGAAAACCTTAAGACTTTTGAACGATGAGTCACGCCTCCTCGGGATTTCAGCTAATGAAGACGCAGTAGAGTGCGTGTTCATTGGCTGGAATCCCGAGGAGGCGTGCCTCATCGTTCAAAAGTCGTAAGGCTTTCGAGACTTTGAACATCGTGAGTGGACGGTATTGCCCCCCTTCTCGTGCCCCCAAAGAGAACAGGACTCCTGCTGACGCTCTAACCTAGCATGCTGTGCATTGCTGTTACACCCGCATATGTAATGCTCATGAAAGGTTATTTCACCTAGGTTTTTAGACGCGAAACCTTTCACAAAGTACAGAAAGGTCATAGGCCATAGACGCGAGAAGCGTCTATGGCCGCAAGCAGTTCTAACCGAATAGTATTACACACAAATATATCAGGGAGGAAAACTAAAAGGATGGAAAACGTTCCCAGTCGAACGTTAATAAAGCGGAAAGTATAACGAGGAGTTGCATTCAGAGTGGGAAGGGCTCACACCAAAAGTCGATAGGGCCGAATTGCTTACTGTAGCCAACCAAGCGTCAAGAGACAAACGGGGAGCTCCTTTCGAAATTGGAAGTGTTGTACAACAACATATAATTCCCTAAAATTAGTGAACCAGCCACGGGATAAATCAGTAACTGGCGCCAACCGGCGGCAGATGGTGGCACCAGTGATGGACCTTGTACATTAGATTTTCTCTTTGGCGTTATCATTAATGCTCGCAGAGCCAATAAAATGAAAGATCCACCGAGATGGTTACAATAACCATGATAAACAATTACCAAGAGCAACAACCATGAAGATTATCAATCACAGTGTATTTAGGGCTGAAACATTACAGTAAACATTTCCTCGTCCCCTGAGAGTATCCTGAAGGGGAGCTTCAACCTAGGTACCTGACATCAATTGAACAACATTGGATGCCGAATTACGGGGAGGCAGGCTGCTACGACTCGTCAATAATAACAACCGGAAACAGAACGTGGAAGAATCCACCAGAGGGCCTAACATCTTGGACCTTGTTTTATCGACTGCAGAAAAACTAGTAGAACTGGTAACAATTAAAGAAAAAATAGGTGATCATCAGACTACTGATCTCCAAGTAACAGCAAACCAAACAATACGAGACCGAACTAGGATAAAATCACAAACATAGACTTCGGGTACCAATTCGACGGCAGGACTGTTGAAGAATGCTTTGCGGAGCTCAGAAATAGGGTGGTGCAAGCAAGCAGGCGACACATCCAGGAGAGAAAAGTACAAGTAAGCGATCCCTCTTGGTTGAAAAATGCAATTCAAAAGCAACTGCTCACTGACAGACATTGCACTAAGTCCACAAAACTAATCCGATACCAAAGTCAGAAAAAGCGTATGAGTGGGCTGGTAAAAGAGTAAAGAGAGTGGTCAGAAGCGCAAAGAGAAACAAGGAAAATGCATATTGTGAACGAGAGACGTGTTGTTCGTGACGGCATTGACAATCTACGAAATAGTGCAGGTAATCTAAAATCATCCAATGCAGTCATGTCTATGATGCTCAATGAATACTTGGTAACCGTCTTCACTGATGAAAATATTAATAATATTCCAGAAGTGGGACTGCTTGGAGAAGTGCAACCGTTGGAAAATGTTCACTTCCTCGTTGGTGAACTAAAGGAACAACTCAGAAAACTGAACATTTACAAATCAACAACACAGGATGACCTGCATCCGAGAATGTTACGGAACCTCTACGAAATCATAAGTGACCTGCATCCGAGAATGTTACGGAACCTCTACGAAATCATAAGTGGTCCAATGACAAAGATTTTTAACAGGTCAATGACTACTGGAATTATTCCACAAGATTGGAAAACAGCAAACATCACAGCCATATTCAAGTAGGGTAGTTTGCAAGAGCCAGGAAACTATAGAACAATCATCTCACATCTTTGGTCGGCAAAGCCTTGCATAGGTTATTAAAAACAAGTATAATATGTCACCGTGGGAGAAACCACCTCATCAAGGAAACCCAACACCTCTTCAGAAGCAATCTTAGCAGCCTGTCCCATCTCCTGGACCTTTTCAATAAGGTCACCGAGATATAAGATGAAACCAAAGCCGTCGACCTTATTTATTTTGACTTATAAAAAGCGTATGATAAGGTACCCCATAAACGCCTACTGAGAAAAGTGAAGGCGCTTGGCTTAACTGGAAACGTACCCAGGTGGCTCCGAAATTGGCTCACAAGCCGCCAGCAACGAGTCTGAGTCAACCAAGGGTAAAATCCGTGAGCGGCGGTAACTTCAGGAGTACCCCAGGGCAGTGTTCTTGGGCCCCTTCTCTTTATAAACTATATATATGACCTTGACACCGACATCGTTAGCAAGTTATCAAAATTTGCTGACGACACTAAACTCTGCCACAAAGCGAACTCTGGCAAAATTGCATAACTATCAGAAGGGATCCCAAAATGGAAATTATGCTTACGTTATGGCAGACCAGCATACGACGGAAGTAGATTAACAATGAGACCTTGGAATATTAATAACCAAAGATCTCAAGTGGAAAAATCAAGTGGAAGCTAGCTACAAGAAAAGCAATAGAGTCCATGGCTTTATACGTAGTTACTATGTCACACATACGCGGATTAGTGAAGGAATAAGATAGGGATGAATAGCGTTAATTTTGGCGAAGCGGGGGCAGTGAGGGATTAGCCGGAGTCACTGATAAGGCGGGCCGGGGCGGAACCGGTTTTTGCCGCGATCGGAATCATTCGGGTGGGGAGACGGAAGGGGTGGGCTGACGGACGGCTTTCAGATTATTCGTAAGGAACAGGTTATATATG
>SDVV010019510.1:0-13515 GCA_016164225.1 Gammarus roeselii | reverse complement strand
ATGGTCGTGGGTGGAGGGGCCCGGCCATTATGACGCGGCGGGGGTAAACCAGTGAAAACTGTCGGGCCCTGCTGCTGACGACGGTTCCTCGGTGCATTCGGGACCCAGAGTGTAAGTTGAGGGGCTACCGGCCGGAACCTTTAGCACAAAGGGGCTAAGTTGTGAGCGTGTGAGGTGCACCTTGCTGTCGGCCACCCCCCTTTCTGGGGGATGCGGCCTAGTGTCTGTATCTGTATTTGTATCAAAATAAGAGCCGGCCACCGCTCTAAGCCGAATATCGCTCCGAGACCGAATATCGTCTCGTAAAGGTTAAAGTTTTGAACTAAACTGGAGAGATCGACTATCATCTCCTACGAGTGAGAGCAATAAGGCACCTCAGAGAGATACCCCCTGGGGGTATCCCAGGCTCACCCGCCTTCCCGCGGTGTCCTCGTTATCCACCAAAATAAATTTATCCTTTTGTGTGAATACGTTTTGAGTTAGAAGATTCCTCCACCGTCCCCCCTTTCAGTTTGTAGCTTCATCCCCCCCCCTTGGTGCACAAAGAGGTAGGCCCCCCCACTGACACCGGGGCCTGTGAATTTAGAATCAAAACCAATGGACATTAAAAAAAGCCACAAAAGAATGTAAAAAAAAAATCGAAAAAAATATATATATAAAAAAAAGATTGAAGATTAATTTTAAGATGAAATTTAAGGATTAAGTTAGTGTATATATTCGTATATACAACTAAAATAAATGTAAAGAAGCCCCCACCTTCATTAACCAGAACCCCGGGTAGAAACCGGGGATCAAACAATGGACAAGACCATGCCCTATCGGAGAGGGGCTGATGGCCCCTCCAGAGCGTCGCACTCAAATCAGTCTGCAAGAAAGAAAGACGAACCCCTCAGAAGTTCCTCATCGTTAGGAGACCTGACTCAGACCGTAATCGACGACACAAATGAACGCGTCTCGAAGCTGGACGCGAATATAACCGGAATGCAGAATACCCTGAGCAAGATACGCAAAATGATGGGCCTTCCCGAGCTGGAGACAGACGACTGCTCGGCGCCCTCCAGTAAAGTCTGCGAACGCCTCACTAAAATCGAGAATCTTTGTGCAACTATGAATACTCGACTGGATGAGCTGATGAAGAGGATAGAGGCCAGGGAACCCGTAACCTGCTAGTGTGCTTCCGCCTCTGACCTCTCCGATAACATGGCTCTCCTCCCAGCCGCAACTCGTAACGCCCGAACACCAAAAAACACAAAGAGGAGACAATACACATGATTTGATGTCCACAACCTATTCAACAACGGCCCTAATTTCCCCGAACCCTTGAAAATGACTTTCGATGTCAATGACAGACCGGATATTTGCCCGTATAAACTACGACAAGAGTAGACCCAAAACTTCAAAGTGACACTTTATATATACTCTCCAAAAACATAATATGCGAAAAAACTTGCAAAGTCATACCACACCCAACTTTTTCCATGAGTTCAGGCCTGATTTACATCGAGGGTCTCCCGAGGGATGAAGCCGACGAATTCATCGCCGGACTCGTCCAATACGAGGAATGTATAGTTGAAGCAAAAATCGCACCAAAAATCAAACCGAGAAGAAACACCACTACGTCCTTTCTGCTTAAATTCAATTGCTTCACCCCACCTAACTACATAGACATACCTTTCTTTGACGCCAAATCCAAGGTTACACCCTTCGAAAGACGTCCGATGCGGTGCTATAAATGCCACAAATGCGGACACACGAGCCGAGATTGTAACTGTAAAAAAAGATGCTCACACTGCTCCCAAGACGACCACGATAAACGAGACGATCCCTTGTCATGCCCATCCGAAGAACCTCACTGCTTTTACTGCAAAGTAAACTCTCAGGACAAGACTGAGAGAGAGAGAGATCCTGCAATACCAAACTGAGCACAAAGTCGGGCGACGAGAGGCTGCGGCCGCGATTTGCTCCCCCCAGGCTGACCCTCCCATCCAGGAGAGAAGATCAGTATCATTCTCTTCCCACTTCCTCATAACGCTTGTAGATAGCGGTGCAAACAAAGTTGCTCCCTCAATGAACCCATTCACCATGATGAACTCGCTCTCCAAACAACTGGGAGGCAGACCGATAAACATAAACTGACAGGGGAAGACATATTTGGCCAAGTCGTAAATATCGAGCAAAGTAACAAAGGATTATGAAAATAGACAAACACAAACTAAATGTCGAATAACATCCGTTCTTCAATGCTACAAGACGAATTATATACACTTCCAACTACACTCCCAAAACTGACCTAAAGTATTTTGCTGCAGGTTTAGCAAAGGATTATGGAGTCACCAACGTTTCCCTCGCAAAGTGGATCAACCCACGAAGCATCCACACCACCGCATATCAAATCACTTTCCCAGGACGTGACACACCGGAATTCATAGTAATCCCGGGCGAACATGGAAAAACAAAAACTTACCCAGTTGCGACATGGCCTGCAATGTGCAAAAATTGCCTGGAATACGGCCACGTCATCAAAACTGCCAGCCATACATACCCTCACGCTGTAAGAGGTGCGCCGGCGAGCATGACCAAAAGGACTGCACAGCCCTCCAACATGAATGCTACCACTCATGCCTCCATGAGGCAGGCGACCGCGACTGCACAAAGCAGATGGACCAAAATGCAATGACAATCATACAAAATGACCGCAGAGTCATACGAAAACAAGTCATCCAAATCTTTTACAACGAAAACCCAAACCGACGTAATTTAAATTACGCCAAAGCAGTTAAATCCACAACTAAGTCTACCCCACCAGACAACACTCGCGTACCGTTAACACAAACTATTACTATGACCCCAACACCCCCCCGCTCCAGTACAAACAATACCACAACCAGCCCAGCGACCGCCCTCGAAATAGAGGTGGGCGTCCCAAGCAATGAATCCACCAGTGCCGAGGAGACCACTGCGATGGATGCTGCCTCAGTCGTCTACGTGGAGAGGTTCAATAACCCGAAAATCTAAAGACCAAAAGACGAAGATTCCTCCGACGACGACCGCGGGATATGTGAAACTTTTTCGCCACGAAGCAAAAAGATTAGCAGTATCCCACAAACCACTGCTCGCCTCGATCAGAGCGTTGAACGACTTCTGACCGTCTTAACTACAACCGCACCCAGCGAAAACCAAAGTGAGGTATTCAACCATCAGCTAACATGCCCAACACCAGAACACCTCACAAGTGAGAACGACCATCGCCTGTGCGAGGACGCGTTGAAAATCTTCAAAGAAGAATCAAAACCCGAAACCACTGATCTACCATGCACCACACTCGTCTCAAATATCCCAACGACCACTACTCAGCCCATTAAATGTTTGAAAAACCCTCCATAGAAGACGAACGCGCTCGCTCAAGAAGCAAACACAAAGATCGTACTCCCTCGTCCTCCTCCTCCTACAAGAGCACTCACAGACGCGAGAACGCAGTGAGTCTAGGAGATCATGTTCTACAGAAAGCGGACGCTCTTGCGAACGCTCTCGATCTAGGACACCTGCGCCTTACAGACAAGAACACCACGAAAATTCCTACAAACCACGCGACCGCTCCAGACCATCAAAATCTGGGCGATAAACAGATCCGGAATGAACAACAGCACAATACTTCAGTGGAATTGCCAGGGACTTAGAAGCAAGAAAGATGAATTATTATCGCTAATCTCCACCCATAAACCTTTGGTGGTAGGTCTCCAGGAGATCAAACTCCGTGACCCAGTCACCTTCACAATCCCTCAATATGTCATACACCGTCGCGAAGGTCACAATAATGTGACTGCACACGGCGGAGTGGCACTTATGATCCATCAAAGCATACCTCATCACCTCCTCCCTCAGAGAACAGAACTCCAAGCTGTCGCAGTGAAGATATGTATATCAAGACCTATCACAGTGGTATCTATCTACTCGTCACGAAACCACGACCTCACGGAGACACTAATGACCGATCAGCTTCATCCCGTACTCCTTTTTGGTGACTTCAACAGCTACCACGAAGTGTGGGGATGCGTGAAAACAGACCCCAGAGGAGTGATAATGGCCAACACTATAGACACTCACAACCTGGTCCTTCTCAACGACGGACAACCCACACGGATCACCCTCGAAAGGGAAACTGGCATTGATTTGCCAATCTGTTCTCCTACTCAAGCTCCCCAACTCGTTTGGGGAGTCCTGCCTTCAACACCTGAGAGGGATCACAACCCAGTGATCATATCGCTCCTTACTAACTGACCAAACAATCCCGACGCACATGAACTTCGATTCAACTACCGGAAAGCCAGCTGGGAGGAATACTCGACACATTTCGCATGGGACGATGTGGAGGGCCTTCCCGAAGACATTTCAGACATCATACATCTATACGAGAATTCCACAGTGCAGCTGCCGCATGCATTCCCCAATATTTACCCTCAACCTTTTTCCCGGAACCTTGGTGGTGCCCAGAGGAACAAGAAGCAAAAGACCAGCGTGAAAGGATGTACGGGGCTTTCCGCCGCGAACGTTCCTCCAGGAACCGAGTAGCCTGGAAAAGGAAAACTGCCGCGGCTCATGACTAAATATTAGTCATTAGCCTCGAGGGACGCCATGACTAATATTTAGAAGATTTGTTTTGCAGTCATTTATCACAGTGTGTTGTTGTCTATTGAAAAGGGACGATCGGAACCGATTCAATGTTAATCTCCGGATTCCATAGAAGTGCAACTTGGGTAGTAGAATAGGATGGTCAGTGCTATCAAATGCCGTTCGAAAGTCTAATAGTTCAATTTTATCAGAATCTAAGTTCTGATACATAACATTATTTTGGTTTAATATTCCTTGCACTGTCTATTTTTCACTCAAAAACCAATATTGACCACGATAGTGAATGTGTCGCTGCTCTAAATATTTATTCAGTTGTATGTACACAATTTTTTTAAATGTTTCCAAACTTAGGTAAAATGAAAATTGGCCTATAATTACTGATATTCGCTACTTCACAAGTTCTGGGAATTGGGATGACTCGCAATTTTAAAAGACTGAGGAAATATATCGGATTGGAATGATCTATGTATTATTGATGCTGAGACAGGAGACTCAATATCACAGATTCAATAACTTTAGTAGATACAGAGTGTGCATCACACTTCTTGTCCTTGAGAGATGTAATAGAATTCCCTACAACATGTGGTTTAAGGAAAGACGAATGAGGGTAATCACCTTACATGTGATGTAATATATCAAAATGGCTAGGGTTACAAGATTCAGCAATTGTCTTACCAATATTAACAAAAAGCTCGTTAAATACGTTTGCAATATCAACATTATAATCGTATCTAGTATCTTAATTTTTTTTTTTCGAGCTGATGTGCGGATAATTTTATTTATTAGATATCAGGTTGCTTTCGTGTTATCTTTGAAACTGTTAAATTTATATATGAAACGTTGTTTTAGACAATCTTGTTTGATATGTAACAATATTTCTACATTGTATATTATAACTTTTGTTATCTCAATTCTCTTGATAAAAAGCTATTTTTCTGTAATGTAGTAAAAGCCATATGGTTAGCATGCGTTTCTGCTTTTTATTCGAATGTATGTTGATGAGGAAACATTACAGAGATGTTTTTGAGCGAGAATCTTGATAACATTCGTCGAAAGGGATTTTGGACAGGTTTAGACCTTTTCGTGTTTTCAACGTTTTTCGTGAAATTTTGAAAGTTCAAAGTTCTCGGCTTTTCCCGAATTTTCCTAGTTTTAGACCAAATAGCGGCCGACGCTGATCCTCGGTCGGCCGCTGCCGGTTGTTCAACCCCCCTTTTCCAACCTTATATAAGGAAGGGCTATCCAACCCTTGCATCCATGAGGACCGGTAAAGGCGTCTTCCCGCAAGGGAAACTTAAGCCACTCTAGCGTGAAATTGTATCCAGCTGAGGAGTTTCGATTTTCTGAGTTGTAATGTGAAAGAGTTACTTTAGTGACCGTTATTGTTGTTAAAATATTAAGGGAGGAGGAGGCCCCCTATGGCTTTTACTGCATTACAGAGAAATAGCTCTTTATCGAGAGGATTAAGATAACATAAGTTATGTCCTCTGCCATTCTCTAAGGGCTATTTTGTTAGCATAGAAAATACCATCATGTAGCGCAAGCCGGCCTATGCTAGAAGAGCACAGAAATTGGATTGATCAGCTGCATCTTAAACTAAGTGATTTCAGTCGCACTGGAGAGAATCCACTAAAGCTGCTTGGAATGACGATACGGCGCTGCAAATAGTGGAAGCTTGTGGTTCCCCGGATGCGAGAAGAGGTCTATTTGCATGGCACCGCGTAGGACTGAGAGGCGAGTGCAGCATTGAGGCGTAAGCGTCCATTCCGTCTCGACTAGTTGGAGACGTGAGATCTGATCGGCCCAGACGTTCTGCGATCCGGGAAGGTAGGTCGCGAGAAGAGAAGGTGACGACGGTGCTGGAGGGTCTGTAGGAGCTGTGCTACGATCTTCAGCAACGCCGGAGCCTTGCTGGAGCCCCAGAGATTCGCCATGGCTACAGCCGCCATGTTGTCTGACAACACCCGGACAGTAGTGTGGTGCCAATAAGCACGGGTCCGCAGAGCAAGGACGATGGCCAGCGACTCTCTCGACGTAATATGGAGCTTGCGTTCCACTGCTAACCAGTGGTCGTACGACTGCTGGTCGCTGCAGCAGACCACCCCCCCCCCCTGCGTCTCGTCCGATGGATCCGTCCACAATCGATGCTATTGTGGAGGCAGGTCACACGGGACGTGGGAGTAGAGGGAGAAATCGTTAAACCAGTGCTGTACTGCAAGGCGGTAAGAATTGTTGAGAGCGCTGGGCTTGCTGGATAAGCGCAGGGACCGTGCTGCTAGCACCATTTCGTGTAAGAAGAGGCGCGCATGAAGCAGGTAAGGTGTGAGAAAATTTATTAGGTCGAGGGAACTGTGATGATGTTGAAGCGAGAGAGTTCCGCGGGATTGTATATTCGTGGCAATGTCCCTGCAGCGGTCGATGTGCTGGAGGTCTGGGCGATGGACCAGACCTCTCCATTGAGCGTCACTCCCAGGAAGTTGGTTTGCTGGACGGGTTCCGGGATAGACTTCACTGGGTGGACATGGCAGCCCAGCTTGAGAAGAAAGGCCGCTTGCCGTCTGGGTGTGGAGCCGGCATTGACGTGCTGTCAGTGGCCAGAAACAGCCAGTCGTCGATGTAGAAGTCCGCGTCTATCCCTTCCTGGTGGAGTAAGCGAAGGGGTAGTTTTGCGACTGTCGAAAAAATTTTGGGTCCCAGGTTGAGGCCGAATGGAAGGATACAGATACAAGGCCGCATCCCCCAGGAAGGGGGGTGGCCGACGGCAAGGCGCACCTCACACCCTCATACGCTCACACTCACACAACTTAGCCCTTTTGTGATAAAGGGTCCGGCCGGTACCCCCTCAACATACACTCTGGGTCACGAGTCCGTCTCTCTCCACCATAGCACCATGGGCCATCCTTACCCATGTGCACCTATGAATATCTCGCTTCTTGAACAAACTGTTCCCGACCACCAACTCCTGCTCCATACACAGACCGATCAGGTTTTCTCCACAGTCATTTCTACCGGGTACCCCATACCTTCTTATCACATTCTCCAACTCTCGCATTAAGGTCACCCAGTACAACTACATTGAAATGATCTCCAAAACTCTCAATACACTCATTCAGGTCAATCTAGAATTGCTCCCTCTCCTCTTCACTCCTCTCGCTGCCAGGTCCGTAAGCACTCACAAATGCCCATCTTTCTACGCCTAACTTAACTTTCACTCACATCAATCTTGAGGACACCTCCTTCCATTCGGTAGCGCTACTAGCCAACCGATCACTCAGTATCAAGAACACACTTTCTCGTGCTCTACCTGCCTCCACACCAGACTTTCTTCCACTTACCCCACCAAACTCACATTCGCCCTTACCTTTAACTTCGTCTCACTCAGCGCCAACACATCAAACTTCCTCCTCACAAACATCTCACCAATCTCCCTCTTTACATCATTCGTACTACAGTCACGCACATTCAGCGACCCTAACAAAAGGGTTCGGAGAGGCGTGCGCCTCTCCCCCCGCTCGTCTTGCCATCTTCGAGGAAAGGTTTTACAGAGAACGGGATTCCTAGCCCCTTCGCTCCGACCCGTTTAGTCGCCTTTTACGACACGCTGGGGTTGCGGTAGCACGATTCTACTCCCGGCTACGGGGTGCCCCTTTAGTCGCATTCTACGACACGGGTGGATACGGGTAGCAAGATTCTAAAGCCCTGGCTACAATGGAAGGGCCGAGAAAAAATGCAGCTGGTCACAAAGCTTGAGGGCAACGTACTTTTGGAACCTGGAAAGGATCGGAACGTGCGAGAAAGCCTCCTTGATGTCCGACTTGGGGGAACCAGAGAGGATGCTTCAGCACGGCCCGTATTATTTGCGGGTTCGACATCCGGAACGGTGTAATCGAGAGGAGGGGGTCGTGGCGCTCATCTCCCAGAGAGGCCTTTGGAAAGGATGCGTTTGACCAAAAGCGTGGCCTCGCTTCCGTGTGCTAGACAACTCCTGAGGGCCGCCGGAAAAGCGTCAGTACCTACGGGAAGGAGAGCGGTCCCACTTTCCGTGATCACTTGAGGAATTGAAGCGGGTGGGGGAGGCACGTTTGACAACTGAGCCTCCCCGACCTCCTTTCCCTCGATCATTCTGGATACATCCCTGGTCCCTTGGGGCAGTGGAGGGGCGGACCCACAAATTTCTATGTGAGGTCCCGGGCCCCCCATGCTTCTTTTGGGGTTGCATGGCACCACGCTGGAACTCATGGCGATCACTGGAAGATGCTTGTCGACCGCTGTGGCCACGAAAGAAACCCTGCGCGATCCCCTTCTGTGCTTGTCTAGGCTTCTGTGCCACCGGCGGTGCAGGGGCCATGAAACCTGAAGTGGAGGGGGACCATTAATAAGAGGGCCTCCGTCCTGGTTGGGAAGTTTCCAAGCTCCTCGAAAGCATTCATGATCGCCCGTCGGTGAGAAGTTGAGGTTGAAAAATCGAGCTGCTAGAGCGGCTGCCCGAACAGTCCCAGGAGTAAGCTTGTCCATAGTCAGAAGGCAAATTTTGTATCGCCACTGAGCCGCTTCTATCAGGGATCCCGACAACAGTTTGTGAATGGAACCTGTGGAGCGTTCCGACAAACAATGCAATGACTTGGATAACTCACGTGCCATCCATTAAGACGGGATCGCGGATGCGAGCAAGAATACACGTCAGTGAAGCGCTGAGGACATAGCCGCGCTGGCTCTGAGCGACCTGAGCGCCGAGCTGGAGATTCTTCGTACATACTTCTGCAGTAATGTGTAGGGAAGAAAAAGAGATCTTTCCCTTAGTGGTCTCGAAATGAGCCTCTGGGGGGAGGATCGGCGCATTAGCGAATTCCATCAGAGCCCTAATTCTTTGGCAGCCTGATGTAAGCACAGAGTGCTCATTCGACCAGGGGCCGAGCTCCTCTGGGGGCTAAATTGGTGTGCAAGGCGTCATCAATTTGAGTTGGAAGTTTCGGGAGTGAATCTGGTAAACGTTCCCGATTAAACAATCAGTCATCTCTGTTGGTCACCCCTCGATTGGTTTATTGCTCGACCGCAAAGATACATTTAAGAAGCTGGGTTGAAAGCTTCTTAGAAGTAGCCGGCGGCAGAATAGGAGTGCACTTCCGGACGAGGATCGAACAGTGGTGCTCGTCAGGTCTACCGGAGAGGAAATGAAATTAGAGCCTTGCTCTTGAATATTTATAAGGTTATTAGGAGGCTCTGTCTCATTTCACAATATTTGTTCCTGAACGCCTCCAAGGTAGGACTGCCTGGAGGCACTGTCATGGCTGATAGGCAAATGTTGCGCCCAAGTAGCCGGTATACGTGACCTTCAAAACAATTATAGTGCCTTAGGCATTCGGTCTGTATGTCATCGTTGGGCAATGGATAGGCACACTGTGAGCCTGTGACGTGGTCATCAGAGGGATCTCTGGGTATGAGGAGCCATCCTGTGACTCGCGATCGCTCGACTGGCGCTGAAGTGATTTTGGACATCGTTACTTTAACAATGCTGCAACAAGTATGGAGTGGATGTTCTGATCCAGATATACGCTCGCAATCACCGCCACATAGCACAAAATAATGTATGCATGAGTGAAAATAATAGGTATGTTACCAATAAGTTCAATATGAGGCAAGAAATAATGCAAATACATGCAGAATGTATTTCATTATATCATTATTGTGCAGTGGGGCATGCGATGTTGACCCGAAACCACTGTTAGCGTTGGATTTCAGTGTCAAGCCTTGTTAGCATTCTTAAAGACGCTGGGGCGGTAATACTCATATAGCTGAAATGAATCCAATGCTGCTGAGAAGCCACTGTATATCGTTGGGTTTGCAGAGCGACTCTGACTTTTGACCCGCGCCACGTCATATGTGAATCATGATCCTCTGGTTCAGAAGGCATGCTTATCATGATGCTACAAACAAGCTATCATCGTTCAGAGGATTTGCTTTACGTGATGCTTTTAACGAGCTATCATCATTCAGGAGACTTGCTTTAAATGGTGCTTTAAACGATCTAACCTCGTTCAGTAGGCTTACTGTACATGATGCTCTAAACGAGCTATCCTTGTACAGTATACTGCTATAAAGGATGCTCTAAACGAGCTACCATCGTTGAGAAGACTTTCTGTAATGATGCTTTAAACGAGCTTTCATAGTTCAGAAGTCTTGCTTTAAATGATGCTCTAAACGAGTCATCATCGTTCAGTAAACTTGCTACAAAGGATGCTCTAAACGAGCTATCGCCTTGCTTCAAAAGATGCTCTAAATGAGTTATCATCGTTCAGTAAACTTGCTACAAAGAATGCTCCAAACGAGCTATCATCATGCAGAATTCTTGCTTTGAATTATGATTCAAACAAGCTATAGTCGTTCAGTAGACTTGTTTCAGATGATGCTCTAAACGACCTATCATCGGTCAGTAGCCTTACTTTGAATGATGCTCATAACGAGCTATCATCGTTCAGTATACCTGCTATAAAAAATGCTGTAAACGAAGCTATCATCAGTCAGTAGACTGGCTTTAAATGATGCTGTAAACGTGATGTGATTGGCCAGACGATCAAATTTGCATACTGTCAATAACTGAATTACTAGAATACATCTGCTGCGCAAGACACCCTCGCTTACCCTATCGTATGGGTTGGCGTAGTCATTTGTTAGGCGGCAGCTCGGCGTCTCTCGGCCGGTCGTTGTCGTACGATCGTAGATGGCGTCGGATGCCAACCGACCGGCCGCATAACACCTTGAGGTGAAGCGTAATCATCTGCATGTAGGTATGAAAGGCTGTTCGCAGACCGCTGACTTCATTACCAATCATCCATTGCAGGGATCTGCCTATAGCAAGCATCGGCTTACGGCAGGCATGGGCCTCCAGCCGGGCTCGACGCCTCTCAGCAGGCCGTTGTCGTACAATCCAAGATGGCGTCGGACGTTAACCGACCCGCCGCGCAACACCGCAGACCGCTTGCTTTAAGACCAAACACCGATAGCAGGCACCTGTCTATCGCAGGCATCGGCCTCTATGAGCACCTGCCTTATGAGCAAGATTCCAAATCAAACATTGAAAGGTTCGCGAAGGAACGTCATATGTGACACGTATTCAACTGCATGTAGGTATGAAAGGCTGTTCGCAGAACGCTTACTCCAAGACAAGCAACGATAGCAGACATCTGCCTATCGCACTCATCGGCCAATAACCGGCATCTGCTTATAGCAGGCATCTGTCCATGGCAGGCATCTGGCTTATGGCAGGCATATCTGCCTTATGAACCGGATTCCAAATCAAACATTGAACGGTTCGTAAAGGAACGTCATATGTGGCAGGTATTCATCTGCAGGTAGGTATTCATCTGCCGGTATGTATGAAGGGCTGTTTGCAGAACGCTTACTTCAAGGCCAAGCACCGATAGCAGGCATCTGTCTATAGCAAGCATCTGTCTATGGCCGGGATCTCCCTATGGCAGGCATCTGTCTTATGAGCAGGATTACAAAATCAAACATTGAACGCTTTTCAAAGGAACGTCATATGTGACCCGTAGTCATCTGCGGGTAAGTATGAAGAGCCGTCCGTGGGCCGCTGACTTCAAGACCAAACACCGATAGCAGGCATTTGCTTATAGCAGACATTTGCCTTAATGCAGGATTTCAAAGTTGAACATTAAACGTGTCACGAAGGAACGTCATATGTGACATGGAATTATCTGCGTGTAGGTATGAAGGGCGGCTGCTTCGATACCAACACCGATGGAGGCAAGCCTGTTGCCATTGTCGTCTTGTCCGATTGAAGATGACTGCCGGACGCCGCCGGCTTGTCGTTAGGCTTAAGTTTTCAGTGACTGGTTACGAGGCAGTGACACAGCTTCTTCAGTATGCATTTGCACAAATGCAATCCTCACATGTGGCTCTGTAGAGGCAGCGGGTCACTAGTCCGCTGCGTTTAACTGAACATGCCTAGATGCTGGGGGCCCTGTGGGCCCTAGTGCGCGGAAGCCATGGAGCGTCACCGGCTCGACCGCCTCGTCAAAGCAGGTAGCGTCGAATGAATGTCGGGTTAGGGCAGCCCTTCCTTATATGGGGTTGGGGGAGGGGGGTTGGACAACCGGCAACGGCCGGCCGGGGCCCAGCGTCGGCCGCCATTTGGTTTAAAACACGGAAAATTCTGGAAAAGCCGAGAACTTTGAACTTTCGAAATTTCCCGAAAAACGCGAAGTCTAAACCTGTCGAAAAACACTTTCGACAAAGCACATGCAAACCATATGAGCGACTCCTACGGAATAACAGAAAAACATTTTTTTGCATGTATAATATGTAAAAGGCGGTGGCACGGAAAGATGAGCGTTTGAGGAGTGGTTACAGGTGAAGTCGGAGGTGGCTCATGAAGGCTACAAAGAGAGGAGAAACGAGGTGAAGCGGGTGGTGAGGCGAGCCAAAAGGGACGGTGATGCCAGATGGGGCAGACGGTTGTGCCAGAATTTTGAGGAGAACAAAAAGATGTTCTGGAAAGAGGTGAAGAGTGTGAGTATAAGTTTTTACTGCGCTACATGCCGAGGAAACAATAAATAGTGAACACAAGTTACTTTAGTTTTATTTTCAGCGAAGCACAGAAAAACTTAGGTTCTTTTAGTTATATTTTGAGCCGGAACAATAAAAGGTTGAGGCTTACGATGCCCTTAAGACATCTAGGATATATCTCTCGTACTCTGTTAAGAACACTTGCAAAAATGTAATGTCTCAAATACAGTCTTAGCTCGCCATTGAGTCTAGGCTGGAGGGACGTGTCTGTCTCTTCACAGGGTATTCTAGTCTGAGTAGACATGCTTAGAGGCTTGCATATATACTACGGCAAGAGCAGTAGAGCGCGATGGAAAGTCCAGG
>SDVV010019509.1:0-13515 GCA_016164225.1 Gammarus roeselii | reverse complement strand
AGTGGTTGCGTTGTTCCGCTGTATGGGTTTCGTGTCGAGCGAGGTGTTGATTGAGTAGCGCAGTGGTTGCGTTGTTCCGCTGTATGGGTTTCGTGTCGAGCGAGGTGTTGATTGAGTAGCGCAGTGGTTGCGTTGTTCCGCTGTATGGGTATCGTGTCGGGCGAGGTGTTGATTGAGTAGCGCAGTGGTTGCGTTGTTCCGCTGTATGGGTTTCGTGTCGGGCGAGGTGTTGATTGAGTGGCGCAGTGGTTGCGTTGTTCCGATGTATGGGGGTGAAAGAGATAAAAATAAATGTTGTAGCTCGAGAGGCATCAGTTGGTTATGTGTAGTTGTTAAGTTGTACGGGAGAGGGCTAATCAAGAGCGTTATGGGCTGTACGGATGACGCAATTGGCAAGGAACAGTGTGGCTTTTGGAGCGCTAGAGGGTGTACCGACTAAATTTGTAAGTAGCGACAAGTCTGTGTGAAGTGCCTTGCAAAAGGATGGAATGTGTTTTGGGCCTTCATGGTTCAGCAACAGACCTACGGAAGGGTCGACAGCGAACCACTTTAAAAGGTGTTGCATCTGTATGGAGTAAGCAGAAATATGTGGAAAACGGTTCAGAGCTTTTATGTTAGCAGCAGAGCATGTGCCAGAAGGGGAAGCGAAGTGCGTGCTTGATTCACAGTGAAAGTGGTACTGAGACAAGGCTTCGTTATTTCACCCTGGCTATGCAATCTCAATATGGATGGAGTGGTCAGACAGTTGGACGCGAGTATATTGGGTCTTAGCTTAGAACTGTCGGAAACGAATGGGCGGAGATGGAAGTTGAGTCAACTGCTGCTTGCCGATGATACGGCACTGGTGGCGGACTCAGAAGCGAAGTTGTGTATTCCAGTATCGGAGTTTGACAGAGTATTGAGGAGAGAGCAGGCGGAAGTTGCGAGAAACGTAGGCAAAAGTAGAAATATGAGATGTTTGAGGAATGCCGATGCAACCAGATTCAGTGTCCTCCTAAATAGAGAGTGTTGGAGGAAATTCAGTGTTTTCAGTACCTGGGCTCTCATATGAAGAAGACTGAAGTGAAAGAAACTGAGACGAAGTCACATGGAAAGGAATGGTGTAAGGTGTAGGGTGCACTGATGAGTTTAATGAGCTGTGAGACGTCGGGCATGGAAGTAAATAAATGGTTGTCTGAGTGGGTAGTACCACCAACAATGTTATACAGAGCTGAGACTTGGGGGGTGAGAGCAGTAGAAATAAAAAGATTGAATGTTTACGAAATTTAATGTTTGAGGAACATGTCTGGAGTGACGCTGAGAAACAGGACCAATAATGACGTTACTCGAACTAGAACGGTGATGGAGGAGAAGTATGAGGACAGAGTAGATTCACGTGTTCGGTGATGGTTTGACACATGGTGAGGATGGATGATAGGGAGATTGGTGAAAGGGATGATGAAGGCGGAGGTGAGTGGACGTATACCTAGAAGTAGACCTAAGTTAGGGTGGACAGAGTGGAGAATAGTTGCGAATAGTTGAGTTTTGAAGCTACCTTGAAGGGCTTTCACACCCTTGAGAAACTAGATGGTTGAGGGCGGAGAGAGGCTGATCATTTTGACGCGGCAGGGGTAAACCAGTTTTACTCTCAAACCGTTGCTGCTGACACTGACTTCGGACCACACTCCTGACCCCAAGAGTGTGTTGCGGGGTCACTCGCCCGGGCCAATCAGCGTTTGTTTGAGTGTGAGTGTATGTGAGGAGTGTGAGGTGCGCCTTGCAGTCGGCCAGCCCTCTTCCTGGGGGATTCGACCCAGTGTCTGTGTCTGTATCTGCGTGTATGAAAATATGCCAGATTGAGGAAGCTTTCAAGTAAACATGCGTCGCATATTTTTATAAACCCGTAATGGTCAGCATTTATACAGTTCCGTCTCAATCATATGATTTTTTGCTCGACATTTAGTTACACACATGTCTTTTGTTTTGTTTTAACCAGTGGGACATTGTAAATCTTCTACGAAGCAACTACACAAGCCACTAATGACTAATAACAGTATGTAATTGACGGCGATCTCACGTTTCAGATCGAGGGCAGATGACGAAGAACCAAGTCCAAAGGACGTTGGAAGAAAATCAATTAAAGCTATATTTCCGGACTTGGAGCCAGGTTTGATGAAATAAGCAGGTGTTTTACCTTCTCTTCCATTATAACAAAATGAACTCATGGCTTTTAAAGTTAAATTCCTTCATAGTCAATGTTACGATCCTCGTTTGGGAAAGGTTATACACGCAATAATTTAACTCATTCTAAACAAAATAGGTGGACATAATTTTCTCAACACTATAGAACCTTATAACACAATTGACTCGTGAGTTGGCATTACGCTGACATAGTTCACAATATTAATTTCCTCAAGATGATTACTTCTGTGTAAGAAATAATCCAAGGTGACTCATGAATAACTTCCAAATTTATAGGTCAATAAAACGCTTTTAACAAATCGAAATAAATTTTCGTTGGTATCGATGGAAAGCTAATATTTAGGAGATTCATATCGTATCATACGTAATAAACTTTACATCGTATTTAATGACGGAACTTTTTCTACTGTTCTCTTTGGAAAAAAAAAAATGATTTAGCAGCCATATCGTCTCTTAAAGTTTTATTCTGGAAACAACGGTTCAACTATAGCAACACAAAGAGCTTCAAGGAGTATTTATGTTAACAGATATGTTCCTCAATTCGCAGTATTCGACTCATTGTCGCTAACATTGTCGCTATATTTAAGGAACTTGGCACCGTTCAGGATAGACAGCATCCTGGTCGATCACGGACAGTAAGAAGCACAGACAACGCCGAATCTATTGAGCAAGACATCGCTCGTACCCCACAGAAATCCATACTAAAGCGTTCAGACGGACTATAAATTTTGAACAAAGATATAAAGGATGCATATCAAAACATATGGTTAATCTTTACCGTTCAAAATCCAACTTATGCAGAAGATTGAGAAAAAGCTACAATTTGTGCTGTTATTTATTGCAATTTTTTAGAAGGACGATAAAATTTGTTCACGAATGATAACTGATGAAGCACATTTCAATTAATTAGTTTTCTTAACAAACAAAACTACATATTTTATTTTTTGGACTGGAAAATCCGCAAGTTCTATACGATAACGAATTACACACACAGCGCGTAACTATATGATGCGGAATTATGCACGGCTGTTCAATAAGCTATAATTCCTTTGAAACGCAACGTCCATTACAAAGACAGGCTATTGAGAAAGATACCGTCACATGTTTCATACGTGCTCAAGACCTGCTGTTAGTCATCTGCGCAATCGTCACGGGCTGTGGTTGCAATAGGATGGAGCAGCTTGCCATACAGCTAATGAATCCACAGAGGCGCTGCATGAGATGTTTGGCAATAACTTCATCTCCCGTCGAGCTGCACATGCCAGGCCACCAAGATCACCGGAACTAACTGCTTCAGACTATTTTCTCTGGGGGTATCCCAATAAAAGAATCTACATTATTGAAACAAAGACTTTAGAAGATTGAAGGAGAACATGAGTCGATAGACTCGTGCTATTAATCTTGCGTTGCTTCGTGATGGACAAAGCTCTTGAATGAGTTTGGTCGTGTGTTGTTGTTGAAGGGGGACGCCTAACAGATGACATCTTCAACAACTGGTTCATCTCGAACTCCTGCTTTCAATGAAATTTGCGTACGAGTCATTTAAAATATTTTATTGTTCTTTAAATATAAGATCTTCTACATGAAAAACCCTGTACTTGTTGAAAATAATATAATCATCATACAACTGCTGAGATATTGTACTTTGTTGTAATGCAAGCGTAAAATTGTGTGTGTATAAGCTATTGACACAATCTTGTTAACCGTTGACATCTGCACTCCCCTGTTTGCACTCCCCTGTTAGCACTCCCCTGATAGTACTCCCCTGTTAGCACTCCCCTGTTAGCACTCCCCTGTAAGCACTCCCCTGTTAGCACTCCCCTGTTAGCACTCCCCTGTTAACACTCCCCTATTAGCATGAGTACTAACTTGCCTCAAAGAATGATAAGTAAAGAAGCCCTGTTTACCGGATGTTATTTAGACCCATCAAGATCTAGCTTAGGTTGGACTGCAAATGGCAGCCATGCGTCTGCATTTGAGGGGACAAACTATTTCGAAAGCATGAAAGAAATTATGTGCGTCGAATAATAATGTAACAGTAGGACACACCCTTGACGGCTGGTGTACTGCATTTAATAAAGTATCGAACAGAATGTTCGATAAACGTTAAGCGCTCGTCAAGATCAAAATATGAACTTTAATTCCGAAATATATTTCATTTTTTCCGGTTGAATTGATCTGAACGGAAACAAGGAACGCTGCTCATCAATTTCAACTGTATCTATTTATTTACACTGTATCAGATGTGGCTTGAACCTCTATTTTTTCATGTTTGATAGAGCTTGTCTCAACTCGGACCCCGGATAGCCTTCCTGGAGCCGTTGCCATCCTGGACCCATTCGAAGTCCAGTACAGCGTAAATAGCTCAAAGGTGTGGTGGCCGTGGAAAGGGGACCTCCAGTGCGCAAAGTAAGGATCATGGCCAATAAAAGACATTTTTCCTAGCGTATACGATTGATTCTTTGAGAACAAATCAAACATTTGGTCAAGAAGGTTACATTATCAGTGAGTATAGCTTTATCTATACGATACCGCTGCAAATCTCTCAGCATTGTTATGTAATCAATGTACGTCTTCTTTTGATATTTCTGTCTCCGGTGTAACGTTTTACGTGTGTTCCCATTATTATCGTCACCAGATTTAATATAGCCTCACATTGAATCAGCCAGCATATTCAAATTTATGCGCGGCATGCGATGCTCAAAGCATCGTCATGATAAAAAATCACCGATGTTGTTGCACTCGATAGAGAGTAACAAAATCTTGATGAACACAATAGGGATTTTTATTCGTGGAGAAACCTCACACAAGCATATACCCGTATAATAACGAGTAATCTCTTCTGTCAGGTTTACGGTACGATTGTGCAAGAATCGACCCTCGATTTATCTGTTGTCATACCCTCGTTCGGGGGGAATTTGGCTTCGCCACCTCGTTGAGGGCGCCACGGGTGTCTTTACCGGCTCCACATACCTAGACCCGCGACTGCCTAAACTGGGTGCGTGAGGCAAGAAAAGATTACCAATGCCAGAACCAGTTATTTTGCTGTTGTTGAATCGCCGCTCGTACGCATTGTATTTCACCAACATTTCGAAGCTGCTGAGACAAACTATCTGGAACATAAATTGCAACAAATTCTTCTTCAATGCTCCTTGATTCTTCAATTTATGCATTTTTTTTAAGGAACGAGTAATTTGGAAAACATAAGCCTTGTTGAATGCTAATTCTTCAGCCAGACCGAGAAGGATGATGTTTGGATGGATAACAATTGTTTTGATCGATGTTATTTCTTCAGCAAGACCTGATAAAAATACAAGTACAATAACTTTATTACCTCCTGAATAGGGCCCTGTTCTTGTTCTCGACTCCAGGTTTCCTTGGTGAGAGTGAGAGTCCCTCCTCCGGCACCACCCTCTTAATCAAGGAGAACTTCTTCCAACGACAAACCATGGAGGCCCACAGCCCCGTCGTGCTCATCATCAGGGACCCAAGGGGGTAAGAAACAGCGCACCTGCTGAGATCTAGCTTGGCTTATACAAACTAGGCACTTAAGGGACGTCGCGATTGGATCTCAAAGACTTTTCCACAGATGAACTGTTCTGAAACTGAGGTTCAATATAGAATTTATTGCTTGGAATAACAGACTGCTTAAAAATTGAGAGGATCCTTCTTGGATTGAATCGTTTCTAGTAACTATGATTTGATCAACAACAAGTAACACCTAACTTCGAATAGTGAACGGAATATTTGATCAACAACTTCGAATTGTGGACGGAATATTTGATCAACAAATCCGAATTATGGACGGAATAATTGATCAACGACTTAGAGTAGTGGACGGATTATTTCATCAATAACTTCGAATAGTAGACGGAATAATTGATCAACAACTTTGAATAGTGGACGGAATATTTGTGTAAATGACGCCTGGTTTGATTGGATGTGACATTTATGTAAACTTATGAGTGAAATGCAGGCCCTGTTCATTTTCTAACGTGTATCTTTTAGTTACATTACATAGTGAATCATTTTCCTATGGTCTATTTCATTGTGGTCCGGCTTTCTATATTAAGTTGATAATTATTCATTTAAATATCACTTTTAGATCAGAGCTGGTTATTTAGATTAGCGAGTATCATAGACTTCTAGTATATTTTGAATCATCCATGCACTCATTTGTATGAATCAGGTTTAATGCAAGTTGATTAGCACACCTTTTGATTAACTTACATTCTAAAACGCACGAACAAATCGAACCAATGCATGTCTCTAATGTACCATATCTTCGACAGTTTTTCAATACATTTCATCGATATTTCCTCCTCTCCAGCTCCATAGCGTCCTACCACTCGTACCTTGTAGGACTATCATCCTTCAGCTACAAAGGTTCTGAGGACGACTTCAAGCGTCCAGGTTGGTATCAATTGTCTATATGAATGTGATAAATTGCTTGTCTGTTTGGGAACCCCCGTCTATGACCTTATTTGTCAAGATGTGTGCAACACCACCGCCGCAGTCACGTGGATCAGATCAACAGGAAAGTACTCTGCATTGATAACTACTCGTTGCTAAACGGTGTCCAGCAATGACACCGTCAGCTTTGGTTTAACGAAAAGTGAACTGAGACAATCTCAAATCCACATCGTGGGTCGGTGGCTTTCTCCTCAGGTGCTGATTTTAGTTATTTCATGTATTATCTTTAAATATTATTTTCTATCACGACCTTTCCTTTTCTTGATCTTTTAGTACAGAAATTACAATGACAGATGATGCTTTCTTTCACGTTCTACTTCTGAAATAATCGATTACTATCAAAAGGCAACCTGGTTTGGTCCATAAGATCGGTTATTGACCTTCTATGGCTGCCTCGTTTGTGGCGTTGATATTAGCAAATTGTTTGAAATGAATCATTGAAATTATATCCCGTTTTTTAACTAATTGAGATGCAAAATTTGTCGAAAACTACTCCGTGTTGCTATTTGGAAAAGCTGAACTCAGCTTCCATTAACTGCATGCAGAGACAGTAAAATTAACTGCAATGCATTCTTCAGAACTAAATAATTATCCAGTTGGTCGAGTGATACACTTTCAAAAGCATATTTAATATAGAAAATTAATTCCTCCAATTTACTTGTTGTGCTTTGTATAAAAAAAATCATGCAAGGTTGCAATAGTCAACCAACGAAACCCGGTGCAAATTTACTGACTATGGATCGTGACATTGAAGATAATTTTTAACATTTCCATTTCCCCAGGTTTCAACGTGGAAGGAATGTTGAAGCAATGGGAGAGCGTAAGTTAACCGCATTCCAATATTTTCTCGTTGTTTCCATCATGACCCATATTAGCAGCCAGATAGCAATGAATGATATTTGTTCAAATATATATTTTTTCCAATTATAGGCGAGCATAATTACCGTATTTTATGATGCTCTATTAACAATGTTTATTTTTAATTTAATATATACATGAATAAATGTAAAGTGATGAAGTGAGTTTAGTTGGGCTGTATTACAAAACTTGCTTCTTGTACAGCAAAATATTAATAACAATGAAAGCGAAGCCTGTTTGTCAAGTACACTGTGTAACTACTGTTTGGATACTGCTTAAATTGTATCAATGATGTTTAGGCAAAATCCCCTTCACAACCACCCCTCTCCTCCTCTACGACCAAGGCTCTTCCAGCTCTTTTCATACAGCTTGTCGTCAACATTGTTTCAAGTACAAAAGACTTGTTACAGTGTAATAATGATAAAGAATTCTACAGCATATTGTATCCATTATAAATATAAGTGAAAATTGTTCAGGTATTGATATCTGGGAAATTGTGAGGTAGTTGCTAATACAATCGAAACATGAAATCCTTGTCAGTATTCTGAAGAATTATTTAAATGATCATTTTGCTCCGTGAATCTTTCTTGTCAGGAATGATTGTTGATGTAATTTGCTCCATTGCGGCCGTGAATGCTCCTGATCAAATCATTCATTTCAGGAAGCAATGCCCCGAGCAATGTTTCGGTAGGAAGCATTCAATCGTAAGAAGATTTCCGATGTCGGAATCTAAAAACAATGTGGAACAGAAAATGTTTATATTTGATAATTGCTTAGCTCTACAAGGGCCAGTAACGGAAGAGAAGGGGATGTACGATAGAAGGGTATGTTGGACAATGAAGAAGAAATTGTCACCGATAAACAAAAACAAGTTTAAGAAATATTAATGAAAGATTGCAGTTACTACATAATATGAGTAAATTTAAGAATATTTAGTAGTTTACAATATTGTTTGCTGAAGCATAATCCTCGATAGCAGGGAAAATTCAATGGGAAACGATAAATTGTTTAACATATTATAGTTAGAGATCACGATGTCCATTATAAAATAACTTTGACGACAGAAAACAAAACACTTGAATTCCATTCACATTATTGTTATCAATGGGAATGCCTTTGACCGTAACTGTGATCACGAATGGAAGTAGATGACAACCAATGAAGATTGCTAATGCTCTTTTTGTTATAAAGCAATTGTCAATCAAAGTGGTATTTTTTCCATTGCCCTTTCTACCGTTCTATTTAGTCATCTTTGTTACTAACCACCAGAGATTGATGAGGTGATTGCACCAACAAGCATTTCTGCAATGCCTGAATTGCTTCGGTAGGTACCACATCTACTCCGATGGTCATTGAACACATTTTCACGCTTGGTGCGATATGTTAATTGTTCCTGATTGGGCTACTTGTACCTTATGTTACGAATAGTTAGAACAAACTATGTGAAGTAATGCAGAAAACCATTGTGCTTGCTATGCCGTCTAAATAATCGATTTGTTTTTCCATTTTATTGAATCAATCGCAAGCAGTTGAACCGGAGAATGAGTTTCTTAACAGTAATGAAGCATCTTGCTTCATTTCAGGTAGCGATCAACCGCTTGAAGGAGTCTCGTTTTCTTCACGTAATACTTTACGAAGACCTGAAGGCAAATCCCTTGCAAGAAATCAAACAGTTGCTGAAGTTCCTTTATGTGCTAGAGGACCCCGAAAGGTTGGCGTGTCTGGCCAAGCACCTCGAAGGCCCCGTCAACAGAGGCCAACCAAAGGTGGGCGGTTGAATGGGTTCAACTGACTTGCACGATGTCAGAGGTAATCAAAAGATTGAGTTAGATTGGATTGGACGATCCTCAAACATAAAAAAAAAGACGAATTCAGATTTAAAAACTGTATAACGAAATGAACAAGCACAAGAAGTATGAAGTAGGGGATTAGATTTGGATTGGTAACGTTGGTATTTGTAAACAATTGTCAAGCAAATGTGGTTCTATGTTGGTCTGTGGAAATTTTGTCCCAAACCCGAAGCGCAGTAAATGTTAACCCTAAAAGAAAATACCGATTCGACGAGTTTTACCTCGAAAGGTCCTAACAATCATTTGTTATAAGTTCCATTCGTTCTATTCATCTAATACATCTTGGATGTATGTTATGCAACAAGTATCTGGCTGGCTGTCATTACTTCTTGAAATTATAAAAATTGGATACAATTTGACAAATCCGTTGAGGCGGTGAATGTCGGCATTACTTGACGGTTGTCATTAATTGAAGAGGGTTCACTCTCTCATGTAGTCAAGCTTAGACCATTTCTACAAGAAATATTGTCATTAATTGAAGAGGGCTCATTAACTCATGTAGTCAGGTTCACACCATTCCTACTAGGAGTATTTTCATCAATTGATGAGGGCTCATTAACTCATGTAGTCAGGTTTACACCATTCCTACCAGGAATATTGTCATTAATTGAAGAGGGCTCATTAACTCATGTAGTCAGGTTTACACCATTCCTACCAGGAATATTGTCATTAATTGAAGAGGGCTCATTAACTCATGTAGTCAGGTTTACACCATTCCTACCAGGAATATTGTCATTAATTGAAGAGGGCTCATTAACTCATGTAGTCAGGTTTACACCATTCCTACCAGGAATATTGTCATTAATTGAAGAGGGCTCATTAACTCATGTAGCCAGGTTTACACCATTCCTACCAGGAATATTGTCATTAATTGAGGAGGGCTCATTAACTCATGCAGTCAGGTTCAGACCATTCCTACCAGGAATATTTTCATTAATTGAAGGGGCTCATTAACTCATGTAGTCAGGTTTAGACCATTCCTACCAGGAATATAGTCATTAATTGAAGAGGGCTTATTAACTCGTGTAGTCAGGCTTCAATCATTCCTATCAGGAATAGGTTTCGTTGCAACTGCATGAGTCTCTCATTCGCCTCATGTTTAGTGCTCCATGTCCCACTTTGATATTGCAAAATAAATCAACACTAAAACTCAAACAGTTAATTTGGAAGCAAGTGCCTCTGAGAGGAACGACGACACAAGACAATATTTTACGGCTAATAAAAAGCTAAATGTGATGAGAATAATTTCCGTAGGTGGTTCGTTTAATTAGGACAATAAACTTCCTATAAGTAAATGAAGAGATGTGTGAAGCAATTCATCTTCAAAAATAGCAAGGCCAACAATCAGGAATTGCTCATCATTGTCATCAGAGCAATCTGCAGTGATGATGCGCACAAGACATTGAAATTCATATACATAACCAGGAACATAGATTTTGATCTCTTATGTTGAATCCTTCTTATTTACATACGTGTCTTTTTCAGTTCGACATCTACAACAAAGAGCAGGAGGCTCTGTTTGCAGAGGCCATCCATCGCGTGTCTGCCCGTCTCGTCCGGAGAGGATACAAGCCTCTGCCGTACTAATGAGAGGAGACCAACTGGCCAAGAAACACGCTCTTTCTACTTCCGACACATTTAGTAATAGATATATATTTTCATAGCATGTTTCTGGTCAGTAGGAAACGGATTAAGACTAGACTTCCCTCCACCTCTGCTCATAGTAAATGCTCCGATAGGAATTTCAATCGACGAAATTGGCAGACGATCCAACAAGCACACAAACAATACACAAATGATGCGAAGTCAACAATATAATCAATAATTAGTCCCGGAACGGTTTGCCTTCGGTACTCCACTGCATAGTACAGTTAACCATAGTATAGTGTGTGAGCCTGGACCGAGATGAAGAGTTCATCTCAGTAATACTTCGAGTTTTCTAGCTTTTAGTACTACAAGCCCCGCCTAAATGTGCTGCCCAGTGCCAGAGCCGCTGCAGAACGAGCCGCTACAAGGCTTCGACAGTCCTTGCCTCCTCCTTCTGCGGTTTCTGTGGTTCCACCGTTCCAACTAAATGGGGGGTTAGATAGGTCACCCAGATTGGTCACCCAGACTGGTCACACAGATTGGTCGGCCAGTGCCGGCTTTTGAAGACGTTGATGTTGTCACGATTTACCACACCTTGTGGTAAACGGTTCCGGATTTTGGTACATTGATTGATTGAAAATTATACTCTGAAGGGTTTTAACATCTGTTTTGTCCGTTATTTCTATTTATTTGAATGAATCACTCTCAAGGTGCTCGCCGAGGCTGGCTTTATTAAAACCATTTAGGTATTTTGAGGTTTCCATGAGATAACCCCTAGGTCATCTTCTTTCCCGTGATTTCAGCTTCAATTCTCCACGTCGTTGTGGGTATGTATTTGTTCTCAGTTCTGCAAGGGTTCGTTTTGTTTATCGGTAATGCAATGATTTTTGGTACCCATTGCAATTATATACTCAAGGGAATAATATAATAATGATATCGCATCGGTGGTAAGATAGTTTGACACGGATTATATTCGAGAGAACACATTAACAGTTCCGTTGCTAGACTTGTGAAAATCCGCTTCATTTGTTGATATCCCCTCTCAAGTGAGGAGGAGACCAGAATTGCATTTCTAATTTCATTTAGGGTCTTACGATTGAAGTATATACAGAAAATTGCTGGATATAATGTTTCTTTTTCTTGTAACCTGCATCAACTTGGCTTCTCCATACGAGAATATTATATATTTATGTTCCAAGATCTCGTTGTTGATGCAATTCTGTCAGGTGATTTAGAAACATCAGGCTGCCGAATTTTCTGTTGTGATTTCCAATGGGCATAACTGCAAATTGCTCAACATAGATGTTCGATTGTCACTTGCCATCTCCGTCTACTAGTGTATTTAGGTTGTTTTAATCCTACTTGAGCAGTTTGCTTTGAGGCAGTGTTTTTTGTCTTCGGAGAATTTGAATAGATTGCTGATAATGCTCGGGACAAGTTCATTTATGTCGGTTAAAAATAAGAGGGTCCCGAGACCCCTTACCTGTAGCACTCCAGACGTAGCAAAAGACCACTCACTTTTTTTTAGCTCATACAGACTCATTGCCTGCGGCCCGTGAGCCGGTTGCGGAGACCCCTGAGTAACACATTAGCTCTACCATGGGGCTTCACATTCTTCCTTGATCGTTGATGGGACACTTTATCCAACCCTTTTTTTTAATTCTCTGTAGATTAGGTCAACAGCGTTACATGGAGATTGGTGAGACAATTTGAATCCATGAGGGGTATCCTTGATTTTATTATTTTATATCTAGGTGGAAAGTTATTCTAGTTTTAATCAGTCTTTCCAAATTTTTGCCGATTACAGAAGAAAGCCAGATTAGTCTGTACATGCAGAGAAATAATATATCATGTCTCCTTCATCTGTTCCCAACTGCCGACACGAAGTAGCAAGATGTATCCGCAGGTCAATATTTGCTTTTAATTACACAGTAAAGCAACAGTGTCGCTTGCATCTAGTGCCTTGTTGACTTGTTTCTTGCCTTCCTACTTACGGTAGTGAAGTAATTTGAGTTGGGAGGTTTCAAACATTTTATGGAGTCACTCGGGGACTTTGATATTTGTTGGACATATTGTTTTCATATTTCGATAAACATTATGTGAATGAAATACTTAAGAAATTGTTGGCTACGCATAGATAAAAAAATGTGAATGAAACTTTTTTCATTTGATGAATATTATGACTTTTGACCAAAATTGAACATTGATTTACGGAACCAAATTGGGTTGATAAATCGAGCTTCCCAAAGTGCATAACTGAGCATTTTTCCTCATTTGCCGTCTTCATCTTTCAGCATTACATTGCAACAATTTTTTTTTATTTTTCATTTATAACATTTTCCAATAAACCATCGCTACAATTGACTAGTTTGGAAAAGGTTTTACAGTATCATTGGTGCCTATTTCCTCCCCATGAAAATGGTATAATTTAATGGCACATCTTAAAATCTTACTAACAGAAATAGGAATTAGATTGTGGAGGCGCATATCACTATACTGGGCTTCCATAAATATTCTTCTCAAGAATATAAATATCTGAATGATAAAATTATATACATAGATATCT
>SDVV010019507.1:0-13516 GCA_016164225.1 Gammarus roeselii | reverse complement strand
ATATACACTGACGGCTCCAAACCATCAGACGGAGTGGGAGCTGCCGCCGCTGCTCTACCCCAGGGCAGCACCTTGGTGTGGGAGCTGCCGGCCCCCCTACCCCAGAATTTGAGCTGCACGCACTCGAATCTCCATCCCAAGAAGTGACCACCTCCCCACAAATGTTATGTTTCAAACATTCTGAGTGTTCTCACCCAGCTGAAAACTCTGCACTTTGATCACCCTGCCCTTAGAAAAATGCAACACGACCTATTCACGATGTCCGAGACGGGCCAAGCGGTTGAGATCTGCTGGATTCCTGGACAAGAGGGGATAAGAGGAAACGAGAGAGCAGATTCCCTTGCTAAACGGGTGTCTACCCGGCAAGAACAATTCCTCTCCATACATTACCAAGACTGGTTCCCGGTAATCAACTAACGTATAACATTACGAAGGAACGACCCTTCGCCACAGAGTGGACAAAAAAATGTTTGCAGTTAAACCATCCGTGGGAGAGTGGGACGCCAAGTTTTCTAATAGGAGAGACCAAGTGTTCATTAACCGTCTATGCACGGAACACACGATGATAACCCAAAATCACCTAATGGACGTAGACACGGAACCGGACGCACCACCATGTCCCTGTTGCCACCAAGTGGCAATCAGTGTGAAACACTTACTTATGGATTGTGATGCACTCGCAGTAGCCCAACGAGCTTTCTTGAGCCCTCCGTGCAACCTACAACGCCTGCTCACAGAAACAGAACACAGAAAAATAATGATCGCTTTCGGAAAACATACCGAACTATACGAAGTCGTGTGAAACTAACGAGATTTGTATCATCTCTGTTCCTGAACTCGCTGTCCTCCCTGCGTATTAATTTTGAACTTTAACTTAACTTCGTGAACGAAAGCTTTGCAGAATCAACGGATCATCGTGACCTACGCTGGAGCTCCTGTGGAAAACATAAGAAACAACCACTTTTACTTCTTGCCGTCAGAGCAAAACGTGAGTGACATAAATGTAGAGAAAATAGTTTGTAAATTATTCAGCAGTTCGTTTCCATGACTATTCAAGCAATATTTCGGCTAGCGCATTAATCTATGGTATCATATTCGGCATTTCAGGAGAACCAACATCGTTTCGTCGTGTCGCAATCTCGGAATTGCGTCGCTTCGAACTGCTCTTAGTCAGTCTTGGCTTAATATCTACAAATCTTATTATGATTGATGCAAAGGCGCAAAGTTTATTAATGTATTATGAGCAGGGAGACAAAGTTACAGAAATATCACAATACACGTCAGCGTGAGTTCTTCTATAGACAACATTTACAGTTGAAGCCATCATAGTGTTATATAGTACTGTGGTGGCGGCTGTTTTGAGGTCACTCTGAGCAACAGGTCAAGACCAAATGAACTAATACTCAGAACAATTCATCACAAGAAAAATATAGGTACGTTCAACTCCCATTATTTAAATTTGTCAATTTACAGTTAGCCCTAACCGTTAAAATGAAGTTGGAAGTAGGGAATGCCGCTATGCGGTTATACATTACATTTAATCGCGGATTGTTTGTCCCACTATTCATGAATTTGATCAACTAGTTTAACATGAAAAATTACATATTAAAAATTTTATTTTTAACAAAAAATTTAACATTTTTGATCTAAGTAGTTAGCACAATATGTTGCACATGCAGAGAATGACAAAATATTAGTAAAACTTTAAAGAGTGGCCCCTGAGCAGCAAGGGAAGTAGATTTGTGATCAGGGCTGCTCCCATAACCTATAAGGACTCAAGACTCGGTACCCTGGATTGTGTCGTCCTCGAGTAGGGTGGAGAACCCACTTATGCAAATACGGGCAAAACTGACGTGTTGGTAGAAGATGGTAACCGACAAGAAGGTATTACGGAGTGAGAGGTATTAAAATAAATCTTTAATGATTAAACATAGTGTCAGTTAGTTGCCCGTAGGCAGAAGTCAGGTTTAGTGGGCACGGATCTCTCATCACGTAAGAAAATCCTCAGGAAAAGTTTACTGGTGTTTTCGATGTATACGATGTTGTAAGGCATGCGTGGAATGTTTTGCTACCTTGATGGTCATTTACTAGGCAGAATAGCGGTGTATTTTGCTGATATGTAGTAAATTAAATAAATAAATTTGAAATTCATATCGTGTGGCAACATTTAGTGCTTTGTTAATGAGTCGCTACGAGCGAGTGGTGTTAAATGTCTGAATTAGAGTGCGGTGACATGATGTTAATGTCTGAATTAGAGTGTGATGACATGATGTTAATGTCTGAATTAGAGTGTGGTGACATGATGTTAATGTCTGAATTAGAGTGTGGTGACATGATGTTAATGTCTGAATTAGAGTGTGGTGACATGATGTTCAGGTTTGGACGAGAACGCTGTGCTTCATAAGCGGTAGTAGAAATGGAACTTTCGTTATTCAAATTTAAGGTAGAACGAATTCCTCCTTCTAGCATAACGAGTGACGATGAAAATGTTGCAGCCTGCCCAGGTAAATATCCATAATATTTTTTTTCGTAGTTGGGAGAATTTTCGCTTATACAGCGGGATGCAGCGTAGCTGCCACCTGACTGCCTTTTTTTACCCACGGCGTTTATGCGCGCTTACAACTATTTACCGGTCAGAATGTATCAGTCGTGGTCAAGTAGGCGCGAACCTGTAACCTCCAGCTCCCGAAGAACGTCTGTTGTGAGGAGAACACGACACGCTACCCACTCGGCCACCGCGCTGAAGAGGATTTTCAAAGTTCCTTGTGAGGAGCGTGAGATGACTGCGAACTTGTTTCGGGGCCTACATTCGAACACTGCTTTCAGAGTATAGAGTCTTACGATAACGCTAATGATACCATCGCCACAGAACGAAAGTGTGAAGTTTTGATATCACATGCATCCATGCCTCGGTGACGGCCGAGACACGCGACATGAATATGATGAAGACTTAAGGTCGCTAAAGCAAGTAGTCGTGCAGTGAAGGCGCCATGAGGGACCAAGAAAAACCATGTGAAAATGTGGTGGATCTCTTAAATTATGGTCGCTCTCATGGGAACGATTCTGTTTTGCTAGGAAACCGTCAAAGCACAACGCAAGCGTACCGCAGCCACAGTTGTGAGTACGGTGGGCACTGTGGTGGTGGTAGTTAGAGACCCTCACGTAGTGAGGTTTCTCTAGGAAGAGGATGCGGCTTTGGTTGAACGACCCCCCCCCCCCTCACAAGTGGATGTCTCGATGAATGATGATGGACGACCCCGTTTCACTGAGGGAAATTATCTAGTCTCGTGCAAGGGGCAACAGTAATGCTTATCCAATCCTTGCCTGGGAGGTGCAACATATGCAAGGGTAGGATGCATCACAGGCAGAGTGCCGTAGCAGAACCAACACAAAGCGTGGCAATTACGGACACTATCAGATAAAATGTACTAGGAGTGGTTCAAAAAGCCAAACCCCTCTTTTTATGAGGCTACCTAAATGTGCGCACCAGAGTCCAACCTCCACCATGGAAAGAACCAATTGAGAAATTGCTATGAACTTGAAGCCGTATCTGATCAACTCAGAGGCTGTCGCTTAATTTAAGCAGACGTAGGTGGTAGCTAGATAGTGTTATTTTGTGAACGAGGCAGCAAGATCTAGAGGCCATAAGTGCTGAATGAAGCGTGTTGAACTAGCGAGTGTTGTTCTGTGAAGAAGGTGAATCACATCAGGATACACTAACAGTACCCTGAATCACTTATCGACCAGTTGTTAGTGGTTAACAGACGCTGCGTGGTGAATGCAAGCGCACCACCGGACGAGTACCTGCCGTAACACTAATCGTTCACGGAAGAAAGGTCCGAGGACTGTATAGATACATGCGCAAGAGACATCATAATTATGAGTGGGTGCTGGATAGTTCAGCTAGCAAATTTAATGAATAGAAGAGTGCCAGCTTAATGAATGGAAGAAAGTAGATCAAGAAGACAGGCTTTTTTCTAATACAATGTCTCAGGTTGTGGTACGAATGAAGTAAAGCAGAGAGAGATTGTCGAAATGTTTGTGAGGAGGAAGTTTGATGTGTTGACACTGAGTGAGACGAAGTTGAAAGGTATGGGAAAATGTGGATTTGGTGAGGTAAGTGGAAGAAAGTCGCGTGTGGAAGGAGGTTTGGCAAGAGAAGGTCTTGTGTTGAAATTGAGTGATCGGTTGACTAGAAACGTTCCCGAGTGGAAGGAGGTGTCCTCAAGATTGACAAACGTGAAGGTTAAGTCAGGTACAGGAAGATGGGCGTCTGAGATTGTTTACGGACCTGGTAGCGAAAAGAATTGAGGAGGAAAGGGAGCATATTTTGACCGACCTGAGTAAGTGTATTGAGATTTTTGGAGGTTAATACAACGTGGTTGTATTGGGTGACCAAAATGTGAGAATTTTAGATGTAATGCTGGAGAATGTGGCAGAGGGGTATGGTGTTCCAGGTAGAAATTAGAGTGGAGAACCTGATAGGTCTTTGCATGGAGCAGGAGTTGGTGGTCGAAAACAACTTGCTCTAGAAGCTAGATATTCATCTCAGCCCATGGTGCTGAGATGAAGAGAACACTGATGTATTTTGTGCCAATTTCGAAGAGAGCGGTTGGGAGGCTGTTGGATGTGAGGGTGTTGAGAGGAGAGAGTGGACTAGTGTCTGACCATCTGCTGGTGGAAGGTAGAATAAGGGTGGAGCAGAGGGGGAACGGGAACAAAAGAGTGGGAAGAGGAAGAAATGTAGTGCAAGTGATTTAACTGAATGTGGGAAGCAGAGCTGAGGAATTCCAACAGGCGTTGTGGGAAGAATATGGCAACGTGGAAGGGCAGGACCTGAGGGACGTGGAGAAAGAATGGGAGATGTTAAGAGATGCGTTGCTGAAGTGTGCGAAAAATGTGTGGTGTGCGTCGTGGGGCAGGTGTAAAAGGAGAGACTGCTAGTAGTGGAACGAGGAGGTCAAACTAGAGGTAGCACAGAAAAGAAAAGCGTTTGAGGAGTGTTTGCAGGTGAGGTCGGTGGTGGCATATGATAACTATAAAGAGAAGAGAAATGAAGTTAAGCGGGTGGTGAGGAGAGCAAAAAGGAACGCTGATGTCAGGTGAGGCAGACGGTTGTGCCAGAATTCTGAGTAGAAGAAACTGTTCTGGAAAGAGGTGAAGAAGGTGAGAAAGGGAGGGACCGGAAAGCAGGAGGTGGTAAAAGATGAAAGCGGCCAGTTGTTGTTGGAAAGTGGTGATGTACGGAAAATGTGGGCCGAGTACTTTGATGAGTTGTTGAATGTCGAGGATAACAGAGAGGTTGACATCGTTACTGTGGGTGGTGGTGCTTGGATGCCAGTTTTGGGAGAGAAAGTTGTGGCGAACATCACCAGGGATGAGGTGCAGGAGGCGGTGGAGGTGATGAAAGCAGGGAAATTCCCTGGTTTGAATGGCGTTACGACTGAGTGTCTGAAAAAGGGTGGAGTAACGATTGCCGAATGGTTGGTAAGGCTACTGAACATTCATTTTGTGGCGGGCAGGGTACCAATTAAGTGGCGCAGTGCCTGCATTGTCACGCTGCGTAAGGGCAAAGGAGATGAAAATGAATGCTGAAATGCAAGAAGTATCAGTTTGTTATGTGTGGTTGATAAGTTGTATGGGAGAGTGCTGATCAAACGGATTAGAGAATGTACGGATTGCGCAATTGGAGAGGAACAATGGGGCTTTAGGAGCGGTAGAAGGTGTGCCGATCAGATTTTGCAGTGAGACATGTATGTGAGAAGTATCTTGCAAAGGGAAAGGATGTGTTCTGGGCCTTGATGAATTTGGAAAAGGCATACGAAAGGATTGACAGGGAAGTGCTGGGAGGGTGTTGCGTTTGTATGGAGTGGGCGAAAATCTGTTGAAAGCGGTGCAAATTTTCTATGTCGGCAGCCGAGCATGTGTCAGAGTTGGAAGCAAGTTGAGTGATTGGTTCACAGTGAAAGTGGGTCTGAGACAAGGCTGCGTAATGTCTCTCTTGCGGTTCAATCTCTACATGGATGGAGTGGTCAGGGAGGTGAACGCGAGTGTGCTGGATTGTGACTTGACGCTGTTGGAGGCGAATGGGCGGAGTTGGCAGTTGAGCCTGTAGCTGTTTGTGGATGATACGACGCTGGCGGCGGATTCAGAGGAGAAGCTATGTAGGCTAGGGCTGAGTGTGTGAGAGAAAGAAGCTTCAAGTGAACGTGGTTAAAATTAAAGTAATGAGATGCTCGAGGACTGTCGATGTGATTAGAATTTGTGTCCTCCTAAATGGAGAGTTATCGGAGGAAGTTCAGTGTTTTTAGTGTCTGGGCTCTCGTGTGGACATGGCTGAACTAGTAGAAACTGAGGTGAAGGGTGCAATGAGCTGTAAGACGTTGGAGCTGCAAGCAAAGAGAGGGTTGTATGAGAGTGAAGTTGTCCCAACTGTGTTCCACGGAGCTGATACTTGGGGAATGAGCTCAGAAGAGAGAAGAAGGTTGAATATTTTCGAGATAAAATTGAGGTGAATGGATGATTATTCATTTTATATATTATTACCACTTTATTTTAGTATTTTTGTATGTCATATATCGTGGGCTTTACTATTTACCTGAGCCCTTTTTTCGTGGTAATCAATTTGGATTAGTTATATTATTATGTATCGTTAGACGCCCGCAGGGACCCTAGGTGGACTATGCGGTGTGTTAGTTAGTCTAGTACAACCTACGGTGGGAGAATTCACGCTCCTCGGGCGCCTAATAAATGTCCGAGCACAGCTAGGCGTTTTGATAGCTAAATGGTGAAATAATGTTGATGTTGATGTTAGAGAGTGGAAGCCTTGAATGGCACTGTGCGTGGAGAGGAATAGGCGAGTCGAGGCAGTTTGAGGCGAGTGGAGACGAGTCGACTGGCGAGGCGACGAGTCGAGACGAACTGAGGCTGGTTGAGACTATGTGACCCGGGAAGGGGGGGTACTCGTTGGACCACGGAAGTCGAGGGACCCGGGGGTTTTGGGAATCAGAAGGACTTGGGAGACCAGAAGGATTTGGTGGGACCCACTTGGACCCTTCCGATCCCTCTGAACCCTGGGACCCCTGCTTCCCTCTCCCCACGCTGTAAAACCCATACACATAAAAATGCATATATGGGAAATTTTGGGATCCGCTTGAGACCCCTCTGAACATTGGGACACCTGCTTCCCTCTCCCCACGCTGTAAAACCCATACACTTAAAAATGCATATATGTGAAATGCTTGAGTAGAACAATTCATTATTACAGTCCGCGGATCACTGACACAGAGGGCGACGGTCACGTCGAGGCTGGTCGAGGTGCGTTGAGATTTGTCGAAACATGTTGAGGCGAATCGAGTTGGTCGCGACGAGCCAAAACTGGCCGAAATGATTCGAGACTAGCCGAAATAAGCTGAGCTCGAGAAGACCCGGGGGACTTGGGTTATCCTAAGGGGCCTAAGTTTTAAACATTGTGTTGCGTTGCTGTCGGAGCTGACTTTGTCCGTGTAGCCGTGAACCTTGTACCAGTCTCGACGATGCTGCCTGTACGCACGAGCGTGTGTACATATTACTCCTGAAGCTCTAAATGATTGGACGCGGAGGTCCGTTTCGTCTAACCGTATTTCTTGTGCGCACCAGAGTGCGTCTGACATGGCTAAAATTTTCACATTTTTCTAACTGAAAATTCATGATCATCGATCTCTACGGGGGAGCGTTGAGGCTCTGGTGGGGATGAGGACCAATCAAATAAAAATCAAATCGAGATAAAATGTTTGAGGAGCATGGCCGCTGAGAGACACGTTCACTAACGACATGGTTCGAATTAGAACAGAGATGTTGAAAAAGTTAGAGGACAGAGTAGTTTCGCGTGTTCTAAGAGGGTTCAGGCACATGATGAGAAAGGATGAAACAAGATTGGTAAAAAGGATGTTAAAGGCAGAGTCGAGTGGACGTAGGCCTAGAGGTAGACTGAAGTTTGGATAGATAGATGGTGTAAGGCAGGCGTTATGAAGAAGAGACTTAAATGTGGAGGTAGCGAGAGAGCAGACAATGAACAGGTGTGAGTGGAGAATGGTTGTGAATTGATGATTTTGACGCTGCCCTGATGTGCTTTCCCGCCCTTGGCATCTCGTTGAGAAACGGGATGGTGGTGGGTAGGGGGAGGCGGTCACCATGACGCGGCAGGAGTCATACTGTCTGGTTCTGCTAGTGACACTGACCTCGGACTGCACTCTTGACCCTGAGTGTGTGTTGCATGGCTTTCTGGCAAGACTCTTTATCGCAAAAAGACTAAGTTGTGTGAGTGCGAGTGTATGAGAGGAGTGTGAGGGAAGCCTTGCCGTCGGGCACTCTCCCTATCTGTTGATTGTTTATAGTATTTTATGAGTAGTAACATTTTACACAGAAACCCGAAATGGCCATGACGCAACTTCTTGGACAGTGGTGCCACGTTGTACACAATTTGGACAGCTAAAAAACCCGTACTTAAGAGTCCAAACACATTTTTACATAAAAAATGAAGCAGCGTAACAACTGAAATCATCAAATCATGCAGCTAGTGTCAAAATTATTAAAATTCGCCTCAGCAACGCACGCAGTCCAAGACTTATCACTTGGCACACAAACCAAGGAAATTCCTCCATGGACATTCTTGATCCACTCCCAGTGACTACCTCTGGCAATCGGTACATCAAACTCTTCCTGAAATTATCGACCTGAAATCTACAGCAATCATTGGTGTCAATCCCAGACAGGACTGCTGAGACAGAGGCTAAGAAGCTCAGAGAACATTTATTCGCGCCATGTGAAGTAACATGAGGTAACGCACTGAAGTATGCAAGAGATGTCACCATTTTGTGGATACATTAGAATGTTTGTAAACTTCAAAATGAGCCGCATCACGCGGCAGCGAAATGTGGTCGAATTTATTACGGGGAGCTTTCAACCAACTGTAATCTCTTCTTACCTCTCTCTACGGTTATCAAATTGTATGTCAATGTAATTGCCCAGGCCCTACTGAGCCTCTTCATAATTAGGACGATTTGTTCACCATCGAAGCCCGTCAAGATAAACTAGCACATCAATACATGCGTGAAAAGATATCAAGTGAAACCAATAAATATCAAATCAAACATGACATCCGTTCACACGGCTGCCCTACGTTGATGTTGAATCAACGGACTTATTACAAATATTATCCCATGATTAGAGAATGTGCCTGGTTGAGTTCTCGATAGGAGGGCAGTCATGATAGATGTGATGCCCATCTATGGCGACTCATACAAAAAAAAAATTTCAGCACAAAATGAGTCCATTGAATATCGAGTTGCACATTGTCTAATATCATTCAATTAACAAAAATATAATAATCTAATGATCGTATGCGTGGACGTGACACCCACGCATACGCGTGGGTGTCATCCTTAATATCCGCATCTGCACCCGCAGATGACAGCATTTTTAAATCCTCATTGACATCCTTTCAAATTCCGATATTCCTTTATAAGAGGCTCCTATTAAATAGATGACCAAACATGCCAGCACGATCCTGATCAACATCGAAATTGTTTGCTCCGGAGAACTTTGTAAAGAAACTAATTAGGAACGACGAGAAAATTACTTCCATTTCAACTTATATCAGGGAACAGTGCAATTTAAAAAGAACCGAGTTTACTCCACTAGAGTAAGCGAGCTATTTAGCTTGGGGTAACACTTCTAAATTAGCATCCCGTCGGCTCAACCTTTGCTCTCCCTGCTGCCAAAGTCGTTTCAGAGCCTCCCATTCCTGTTCCCATTCCTGCTCCCATTGCGTCCCATGTTCTGCTCCCTAACTTCACGCGCGAAGAAATGAGTCCTCCAAGCTTCAGCACGGCGGGAGCAACTTTTCTTCATATCACTCAAAATTTAAAGTGTAATGGGGTAAGTTAAAGGGATAATTTAGAGCAGTAGCCATTAAAGGCGGAGCTTGGGCTCTCTGGGGAGAAGAATGTATGTTGACGTAGTTACAGTTGTTTTGGCTTATCATGCAAGAATAGCCAAATAAGGAAAACACCCCGTATAACTTTTGACGTATACAGCGAATGTACCACGTCACCTCAGACTCTCTCCATAAAAAGAGTTTCTAGCCTGAGTAAAACAAGAATTTCAACCGACTAACTTGCGCAACCTAAATTAACCTCACTAAACAAACAGTGAATATGCGGCAATGGGCTGCTCGCAATGAAGCACTTGGGTCACCATTTCCTCTTTTAGAACCCATGGTCCATGGTTCGAACTCACGACGGCGTCTCACAAAATCCGCAGCCCTTGGAGCGAAGTAAGCAAGCGACGAGGCAAATCACTCCTTTCTGGAACGGTTCGATGCAAATGAGCACGACAGAGTAAGGTTCGTACGCTGTAAAAAAAAAGATGTAACATTTAAATTGTATCCTAATGTACAACATCAATGTAAGAAATCCATGGGACGGTAAATTGCATTGAACGTGGATATGTCCACCAATAAAAGTTCATCAGTTATACTAGAACAATAATGTCCGATCATGCAAATAGGCTCGTTTAGAAAAGGTGAAATATATTAGAGTTATTTATAGTTAAGACAAATTATTCTTGGTGTTCATCATGATGCGCAAAATAATGGTCGTTCTAGAGCCCCAACTTCTACGAAGACAAAAAGTATCTACTTGTCAATATCCCTTATCAAAAAACTCAGACCTCCATTACTAGAGTATACTACAACACAAATACACAAAGAATCAAAGTTGCCGGTTTGATGCGCTATTTAATTACAAAATAATTAAATTGTAACGAGGAGAGTGACGCGGAGGAGAGGATGGCGTCCCCTCCTATTAATTTCAGTTATTATTAAAGGAGTAATCTGGTGTCCTACTCAACCCATTTCCATCTTATAATATTCTAATTGATCATTTCCCTCCGAGCTATTGAATTGTGGTGTGCACTGTGTCGTAATTGTGGTGTGCACTGTGCTGTAATTGTGGTGTGCACTGTGTCGTAATTGTGGTGTGCACTATGCCGTAATTGTGGTGTGCACTGTGCTGTAATTGTGGTGTGCACTGTGTCGTAATTGTGGTGTGCACTGTGCCGTAATTGTGGTGTGCACTGTGTCGTAATTGTGGTGTGCACTGTGCTGTAATTTTGGTGTGCACTGTGCTGTAATTGTGGTGTGCACTGTGCTGTAATTGTGGTGTGCACTGCGCTGTAATTGTGGTGTGCACTGTGCCGTAATTGTGGTGTGCACTGTGCCGTAATTGTGGTGTGCACTGTGTCGTAATTGTGGTGTGCCTTGTGCCGTAATTGTAGTGCGTACTGTGCCGTATTTGTGGTGTGCACTGTGCCGTAATTGTGGTGTGCACTGTGTCGTAATTGTGGTGTGCTCTGTTCTGTAATTGTGGTGTTCACTGTGTCGTAATTGTTGTGCGCACTGTGCCGTAATTGTTGTGCGCACTGTGCCGTAATTGTGGTGCGCTCTGTTCCGTAATTGTTGTGCGCACTGTGCCGTAATTGTTGTGCGCACTGTGCCGTAATTGTGGTGCGCTCCGTTCCGTAATTGTTGTGCGCACTGTTCCGTAATTGTTGTGCGCACTGTGCCGTAATTGTGGTGCGCTCTGTTCCGTAATTGTTGTGCGCACTGTATCATAATTGCTTATAGCAAACAATATTTTCAAAAAAATTATTCATCGATCCAAAGCAAGAGTGGCGCGCAATTCCTTGCAATGTCAAGTTCTATTGTTGATCCTGGTATCGATGAATTGTTTCGTTACTGATGACAATTTCTGCTACGGTTAGTCGACTAATCATCCCCAGACGGGGGCTGTTTTCCAACTGTCTAAGATTTCCCTCGTTCGATCCAAGGCGAACAGTCGGTTTCCCTTTCCTATCGCTGGGTGCGTCAAATATAAAATATTTAAGTTAACAATCTTCCATTTTCAATCGATGAATCCGTACAATGGAAGACATCAAACTAAGAATATCGTCACTTTAAGTCTATCTTCATGGCACATCTAGGGAAGCTACTGGAAAACAACGCTGCAATTTAAAATATCATAATAACTCCTTCAATTACCGTTAACCTTGGCCGACGATGGGCCATGATTTTTGAGGTATATCCCAATCTTCGTTGCAGAAGTTCTCTGCGTTAAAAAGAATTTAGTGTGATCATCAGCAAAAACCAGTTTTAAGTCGGTCCAATGCTGGTGCACACCTGTTCTTCGTACCGCTGGTGCAACTCTCAGGCACTGAGCCTCTCGGCAAAGATTTTAAGGGGCGCGAAGGCCGTTGATTTGCTTGTTTCTCGCACAGACTATGCACAATTTTGTAATTTTGTGGGGAATAATTAATGTGTGCAATTTCATGTACAAAATTGTGGTTCATATTCGTTGCAAAATTGTGTATTCAGCCACACACAACATGCCTGATGCTTATGTTTGCTTTTGCCTCCTTGTTTTCCACTGCAATCATTCGTCTAAATTGATGGACCTATTTTCATCTGAGAATTATTATACAGACTTGCTTGTCGTCATAGACATGAGTTTGAAATGCATTAAAGGCCTAAAAAAGTTCTTCTTAGATACATGGAACATTGATGATCACCGTACTCCAATGAAGGTAACTCGTTTGATGATCACCGTACTCCAATGAAGGTAACTCGTTTGATGATCACCGTATCCCAGTGAAGGTAACTCGTTTGATGATCACCGTATCCCAATGAAGGTAACTCATTTGATGATCACCGTACTCCAGTGAAGGTAACTCGTTTGATGATCGCCGTATCCCAGTGAAGGTAACTTGATTGATGATCACCATATCCCAGTGAAGGTAACTCGTTCGATGATCATCGTACTGCAATGAAGGTAACTCGTTTGATGATCACCGTATTCCAGAGAAGGTAACTCGTTTGATGATCACCGTATCACAGTGAAGGTAACTCGTTTGATGATCACCGTATCCCAGTGAAGGTAACTCGCTTGATGATCACCGTATCGCAGTGAAGGTAACTCGTTTGATGATCACCGTATCCCAGTGAAAGTAACTCGTTTGATGTTCACCGTATCCCAGTTGAAGTAACTCGTTTGATGATCACCGTATCCCTGTGAAGGTAACTCATTTGATGATCATGGTATCCGAGTGAAGGTAACTCGTTTGATGATCACCGTATCCCAGTGGAGATAACTCGTTTGATGATCACCGTATCCCAGTGAAGATAACTCGTTTGATGATCACCGTATCCCAGTGAAGATAACTCGTTTGACGATCACCGTATCCCAGTGAAGATAACTCGTTTGACGATCACCGTATCCCAGTGAAGGTAACTCGTTTGACGATCACCGTATTCCAGTAAAGGTAACTCGTTTGATGATCACCGTATCCCAGTGAAGGTAACTCGTTTGATGAACACCGTATTCCAGTGAAGGTAACTCGTTTGATGATCACCGTATCCCAGTGAAGGTAACTCGTTTGATGATCACCGTATCCCAGTGAAGGTAACTCGTTTGATGATCAC
>SDVV010019506.1:0-13516 GCA_016164225.1 Gammarus roeselii | reverse complement strand
ACAGATTACTGGCGCAACGCTCATCTTTGACCGCTGTTAGGCCACCTTGACGAACAGAATACTGGCGCAACGCTCATCTTTGACCGCTGTTAGGCCACTTTGGTGAACAGATTACTGGCGCAACGCTCATCTTTGACCGCTGTTAGGCCACTTTGGTGAACAGATTACTGTCGCAACGCTCATCTTTGACCGCTGTTAGGCCACCTTGACGAACAGATTACTGGCGCAACGCTCATCTCTGACCGCTGTTAGGCCACCTTGACGAACAGAATACTGGCGCAACGCTCATCTTTGACCGCTGTTAGGCCACTTTGGTGAACAGATTACTAGCGCAACGCTCATCTTTGACCGCTGTTAGGCCACCTTGACGGACAGTTTACTGGTGCAACGTTCATCTTTGACCGCTGTTAGGCCACCTTGACGAACAGAATACTGGCGCAACGCTCATCTTTGACCGCTGTTAGGCCACCTTGACGAACAGATTACTGGCGCAACGCTCATCTTTGACCGCTGTTAGGCCACCTTGACGAACAGATTACTAGCGCAACGCTCATCTTTGACCGCTGTTAGGCCACCTTGACGAACAGATTACTAGCGCAACGCTCATCTCTGACCGCTGTTAGGCCACCTTGACGAACAGATTACTGGCGCAACGCTCATATTTGACCGCTGTTACGCCACCTTGACGAACAGTTTACTGGCGCAACGCTCATCTTTGACCGCTGTTAGGCTACCTTAACAAACAGAATACTGGCGCAACGCTCACCTTTGACCGCTATTAGCTACCTTGGCGAACAGATTACTGGCGCAACGCTCATCTTTGATTGTTTGTTGATGATCAAAAACTTAGGTAAGGTACATGCATGTTATCATAATATGCAGCAATAAAGGGCTGATGTTTTTTTCCATTGTAACAGACATTTATGGTATCTTGAAGGTGAACAGTGCAGCTATTTTTTTCTCTCTGATCAAACCTAGGGACTTAAACGCAGTAACGTATATTGGATCACTTAGACGGCCATCTTAGCGGTAAGTTTTAATTGAAAGTATCGGTAAGAATTACAAAAAATAGGGTAATAATCGAATACGTTATCAGCAAGTGTACACATTCATTATTTAAAGTGGAAGCATCTAATGAAACAATTATGTGGCCATTTCATCAGTAACTTCCACTAAATTGTGAACGGTGCCTCGCCGTATTACAATTACAACAATCCAGACAGAAGCCAGCGACCCTGAATGCGACCTCACACAAACTGTATGGGTATAGTCGGGTCTCGAGCATAAGTGTCCTTGTGGGCATTGTAGAGGTCTGTGAGGGCCTGCTTGTAACGGGTGTGCAAGCCCAGGATCTGCTCGCTCGTTGGCTGCTTCACTGGGTCCACGTGCATGGGGGCGCCAACTGCGGACATATCAGGGTGACAATACCAACCAGCTTCAGTAACAATAACTACTGTGACAGAATGAACCAACTGCTGTGATAGTATAAACCAACTGTTGTGATATTAGGAACCTACTTGTGAAAATAAAAAATCAACGGTAGTGAAGTTTAAACAAAAACAGCGACACTAAGAATCAATTACAGTGACAACAAGATCCAACTGCAGTGACAGGAGAACCATTTTTATTGACAGTGAGAACCAACTGTCAATAAAGCAGTAACAGCATGAGCCCACTGCAATGACAATCGAAACCAACTGCAGTGACTGTAGGAACCAATAGGAGTGACATATTGAACTAACTGCAGTGACAGTATTTACCAACTACAGTGTCAGCATTAACTAAACACAGTGACTGCATTAACCAACTACAGTTCCGGCATTAACCAACTGCAGTGCCGGCATTAACCAACTGCAGTGCCCGCATTAACCAACTGTCGTGACAGCATTAACCAACTGCAGTGACAACATTAACCAACTGCAGTGACAGCATTAACCAACTGCAGTGACAGTACGAACCAACAACAGTGAAGTACGAACCAACTACAGTGACAGTATGAACTAGCTGCAGTGACAGTAGGAACCCTCTGTAGTGGTAATTGGAACCGTATTGACTGTAAGAACCAGCAGCAGTGACACCAGAGACCAACTGCAGTGACAGCAGAGACCAAGTGCAGTGACAGCATGAACCACCTGCAGTGACAGCAGGAACCAACTGCAGTGACAGCAGGAACCAACTGCAGTAACCGCAGGAACCAACTGCATTGACAACAGGAACCAACTGCAGTGACAGCAGGAACCAACTGCAGTGACAGCAGGAACCAACTGCAGTGACAGCAGGAATCAACTGCAGTGACAGCATGAACCAACTGCAGTGACAGCAGGAACCAACTGCAGTGACAGCAGGAACCAACTGCAGTGGAAGCATGAGCCACCTGCAGTGACAGCAGGAACCAACTGCAGTGACAGCAGGAACCAACTGCAGTGACAGCAGGAACCAACTGCAGTGACAGCAAGAACCAACTGCGGTGACAGCAGGAACCAACTGCAGTGACAGCAGGAACCAACTGCAGTGACAGCAGGAACCAACCGCAGTGACAGCAGGAACCAACTGCAGTGACAGCAGGAACCAACTGCATTGACAGCATGAACCAACTGCATTGACAGCAGGAACCAACTGCAGTGGCAGCAGGAACCAATTACAGTGACAGCAGGAACCAACTGGAGTGACAGCAGGAACCAACTAAAGTGAAAGCATAAGCCACCTGCAGTGACAGCAGGAACCAACTGCAGTGACAGCAGGAACCAACTGCAGTGACAGCAGGAACCAACTGCACTGACAGCAGGAACCAACTGCGGCGACATCAGGAAGCAACTGCAGTGACAGCAGGAACCAACTGCAGTGACAGCAGGAACCAACTACAGTGACAGCAGGAACCAACTGCAGTGACAGTAGGAACCAACTGCAGTGACAGCAGGAACCAACTGCAGTGACAACAGGAATCAACTGCAGTGACAGCAGGAACCAACTGCAGCGACAGCAGGAACCAACTGCAGTGCCAGCATTAACCAACTGTAGTGACAGCATTAACCAACAGCAGTGACAGCATTAACCAACTGCAGTGACAGCATTAACCAACTACAGCGACAGTACGAACCAACAACAGTGAAGTACGAACCAACTACAGTGACAGTATGAACTAGCTGCAATGACAGTAGGAACCCTCTGTAGTGGATATTGGAACCGAATTGACTGTAAGAACCAGCTGCAGTGACAGCAGAGACCAACTGCAGTGACAGCAGAGACCAAATGCGATGACAGTATGAGCCACCTGCAGTGACAGCAGGAACCAACTGCAGTGAAAACATGAACCAAATGCAGTGAGAGCATGAGACACCTGCAGTGACAGCAGGAACCAACTGCAGTGACAGCAGGAACCAACTGCAGTGACAGCAATACCAACTGCAGTGACAGCAGGAACCAACTGCAGTGACAGCAGGAACCAACTGCAGTGACAGCAGGAACCAACTACCGTGACAGCAGGAACCAACTGCAGTGACAGCAGGAACCAACTGCAGTGACAGAAGGAACCAACTGCAGTGACAACAGGAACCAACTGCAGTGACAGCAGGAACCAACTGCAGTGACAGCAGGAACCAACTGCAGTGACAGCAGGAACCAACTGCAGTTACATCAGGAACCAACTGCAGTGAGAGCAGGAACCAACTGCAGTGACAGCAGGAACCAACTGCGGTGACAGTAGGAACCAACTGCAGTGACAGCAGGAAATAACCGCAGTGACAGCAGGAACCAACTGCAGTGACAGCAGGAACCAACTGCATTGACAGCATGAACCAACTGCATTGACAGCAGGAACCAACTGCAGTGACAGCAGGAACCAACTACAGTGACAGCAGGAACCAACTGCAGTAATAGCAGGAACCAAGTACAGTGAAAGCATGAGTCACCTACAGTGACAGCAGGAACCAACTGCAGTGACAGCAGAAACCAACTGCGGTGACAGCAGGAACCAACTGCAGTGACAGCAGGAACCAACTGCAGTGACAGCAGGAACCAACTGCAGTGACAGCAGGAACCAACTACAGTGACAGCAGGAACCAACTGCAGTGACAGCAGGAACCAACTGCAGTGACAGCAGGAACCAACTGCAGTGACAGCAGGAACCAACTGGAGCGACAGCAGGAACCAACTGCAGTGACAGCAGGAACCAACTGCAGTGACAGCAGGAACCAACTGCAGTGACAGCAGGAACCAACATGGACAAATCACAGTGTGCGCTACACTGAATTATCGCCGAGCAAAGAAACTTTCAGTCAATTTGGCGTTTGACAGAGAAACAATGTCAAATATTTAATAATCATTAACTTGAACACACGAAGTTATATGACTCTACACAGCGAGCAATGTGAGAGTTGGCATGGTTAGCTTTACTCAGCATTGCAAAACGTATCAACCAATGCTACATGTAGGTACCAGTTACAGGGTTACATTAACTCAGCATTGCATTACGTATCAACCAATGCTACATGTAGGTACCAGTTACAGGGTTACATTAACTCAGCATTGCATTACGTATCAACCAATGCTACATGTAGGTACCAGTGACAGGGTTACATTAACTCAGCATTGCATTACGTATCAACCAATGCTACATGTAGGTACCAGTTACAGGGTTACATTAACTCAGCATTGCACTACGTATCAACCAATGCTACATGTAGGTACCAGTTACAAGGTTACCTTAACTCAGCATTGCATTACGTATCAACCAATGCTACATGTAGGTACCAGTTACAGGGTTACCTTAACTCAGCATTGCATTACGTGTCAACCAATGCTACATGTAGGTACCAGTTACAGGGTTGCCTTAACTCAGCATTGCATTACGTATCAACCAATGCTACATGTAGGTACCAGTTACAGGGTTGCCTTAACTCAGCATTGCATTATATATCAACCAATTCTACGTATAAATAGCCTTTACAAGGTAGCCTTGACTCAGATTTTGGTGAAATCGGGAAAGGTTGGCTGGAGATTTCTCTCTATGTACGGCGTTTTTGTGCGATCAGATCGCATTAGAGTGCGGAAGCTTTCTAATGCACTGGACTCAATGTCTTTCTAGACCCGGATGTGTCTCTGTCTGAGCAGGTACCGTTATTGCTTCAACAATTTCAACATATCGAAAAAGGAGCCTTTTGTTGTGAGAAATATTTCATAGAAGTCACAAAAATATAACGCATCGAAATATTGCTCTAATAAACCTCCTGTTTCAGGTGAACAAGTCCGTGCAGGTCACCTCTAATCAACCAATAAAGCGATACCACTCACCGACGAGGTAGATGGGTTTCCTGAATGGTACAATGCCGAGGCTGTACTGGAATACGCCCCGGCCCATGAACATACAGGGTGCCAGTCCCATTCGCGCCTGCAACGCGTCCTGAACACTTCGCACCCACGACCCTTTGGGGTTGGCCACCTGGTCGTAGACGTCGTTCTCGCCGAAAGCGAACATCGGCACCAGCGAGGCGCTGCTCACGAAAAGGTTCGCTTAGTTACGTACGATGTTTCTGTTCATTCAATAGAAGATTGTTGCGAAGGTATTTTATTTCCCATATGAAAATTATATTTATTTGTTTTTTAACAGTGATTTGTTATTGCCAGGAAGAGCATCCGGTCAGTAAAGGTGTCTCCGCATCTATTAAAGTCACAAGTTGCCAACTGAAGCCAGTCAGTAAATGTAGCGAGGACTGTTATTGTCAGGAAGGGCATCCGGTCAGTAAAGGTGACTCCGCTTCACTCAAAGTCACAAGTTGCGAACTGGTACCAGCTCTAGCAGTCGAAAAATGGATAGTGTTGCAAACACGATTTCATGTTTTCGCTATGTCATTTACAGGAGACAGCATCCGTCAGTAACTTGCAGTATTTACTCTTGATCAGCTGGTCAAAAATAATTTTTCAGAGTTCCGTTTTAATGTCAAGACTAAAAAAAGTGTGCTGGCAACAAAACATTTATGTTGTGAAAGGGTGCGCGTTTACAGGAAATATATTTATAGTCTTGGTTTCTAAAGATTAATTATCTGTAGACTACATTACTATAATTATACCACGTCTTTGACGCCTCCATCGCATGAGATGATCTCATAGCTCCTACGTTAGAAACAAATTGCTAATCCGACTATTATGGACGTTGATGCGGACGGCGTTGAGTGAGCAGGAGCTCCTCAACCTCACGGGCTAGTAAACGACTGGACCCATTAGACATTATCCCCTGAAACGACTAGACCTATTAGACATTATTCCTTGAAACGTTTATCACACCTTAAATTATTTAAGAAAAAACGTACAAATCGTGTAGAAGCCATAAATTATTTGAAAGGTAAGGATTTAGATTTGGAAAGCTTGATACGATTTTTACTTCATCAAATTAATAAAAATCGGTAAACATGTGTAGGGAAAACTGATCATCTTAATTTATATTATTCGTAGAACAAATTTTCTTCGGTACTGAATGCTGGAACAAAAGCAAATTAGCATCATCTACCTAATTCGTACAGAGAGGGCGAATGAGACGGCTACTGTCTGTGCCGCCATCATCGTCTCATCTACACCAGTCACGAAGCCTCACCCATGTCTGAGGGCCATATCAGACGGCTTCTGTCTGTGCCGCCATCATCGTCCAATCTACCCCAGTCACGGAGCCTCACTCATGTCTGAGGGCCATATCAGACGGCTACTGTCTGTGCCGTCATCATCGTCTCATTTACACCAGTCACGGAGCCTCACCTATATCTGAGGGCCATATCAGACGGCTACTGTCTGTGCCGCCATCATCGTCTCATTTACACCAGTCACGGAGCCTCACCCATGTCTGAGGGCCATATCAGACGGCTACTGTCTGTGCCGCCATCATCGTCTCATTTACACCAGTCACGGAGCCTCACCCATGTCTGAGGGCCATCTTGGCGAACCCTTTTCTCTGCTCTAGGTGCAGGATGACTTGTCCCGGGTGACAGTCCAGACTCTCAGGAGCACCCCCGACCACCAGGCACAAGGCGCGACCCGTTCCCTCCCGTCCCAAAAGGTGGTCCATGCTGGCACGGGTGGCGCTTACGGCTCCTGGGTAGGATGGTCAGCGGGACAATAAACGGGGAAGAGTGAGCAGGATGACTGCAAGGCTTGCATAAGCAACGTGTGGCGCTTCTGGCTCCTACGTAGGAGAGCCATCGGGGCAGTGAACAGGAGAGGAGTAAGCCATGATGACAGAAAAACTTCCACAACCATTCCGTGCCGCTAACGACTCCTAAGGATGGGAGGCAACAAGCAGGGTAACAGTGATAAGGATCTCAATGCACGACCATTTTCTACCATCAATAAACAATCCCAAATTTGTTGCCATGTTGTCGGAAATGAGCAATCCTAATCAACGGAAGCTATACATTGAAATATTTATATGGGAGATTAGAGTAACACAGAAGAGTAGAAAGCTAGTTGTTTACAAGTGGGGTTGCCTTTTGATAGCAAGAGAATTAGTTCTGGAGTAGAACGTCTACGAGGCCTATTGGTCCAAACTTGGTTGCCTTTTGATAGCAAGAGGATTAGTTCTGAAGTAGAACGTCTGAGAGAGCTTCGGGTGCCATTTCTGTTTTTTATAACAACAGGAAAGGGAACGGTTTAGCTATTCAACGGCAATTTATGTAGAACTTATCGTGCCGCGACCTAAACGTTTCGATTGTATCGCTGTTTACAACCTCCGCTGGAAGTTTGTTCCATTCTTCGTGAAAAATTACGTGAAAAAATTGCGTGTGATGTCGAGTGAGAAACGTTCCCCAACGATTTTGTATCCATTGTTCATAGTCACTCCGTTTGTATCTAGAGTGAAAAGGCTTAGTCGGTCGACGTTTTCCTTACCCTTCATAATCTTCCACACTTCGACATGTCGCCTCTGACTCGACGTTTCTCTGGCGAATAAAGATTGAGTTCACGAAGCCTGTCTTCGTACGATTTATTCCGCAGCGAGGGGATGAGTTTGGTAGCTCTACGTTGAACCTTCTTAAGTTTAAAAACGTCTTTTCTAAGGAATGGAGACCAGAATTGAACGGCATACTCGAGATGCGGTCTAACGAATGCATTAAATAACTTGAGCATACTGTGTTGGTTTTTGTACGAGATAGTGCGGGATATCATACCTGGCATTTTTGTTGCCTTTCTTGGCAGTATCGTTACATTGTTTGCTGTTTTTTAAGCCGTTACTAATGATGACACCTAAATCTCTCTCTTCGGTGACGAGAATGAGTTTCTTTCCAGACATTGAATATTCGTGTTTGGGGTTATGAAGACCTATATGCATAACTTTGCATTTGTCTACATTAAATTTCATTTGCCACCTTACTGACCAATCAACAATTTTGTTCAAGTCTAGTTGGATCTGCTGACACTCTAGTTCAGTTGGCACTTTTCCTCCGATCTTAGTATCGTCTGCAAACTTGCTAATGTTTGAGAAAACGTTGCTATCGAGATCGTTATGAATATTATAAAGAGAACTGGCCTTAACACGGATCCTTGAGGCACGCCGCTTGTAACATTACCCCAGGGGGAGGAAGCTCCGTTAAGTACAACTTGCTGCCGCGTGTCCGTCAGCCAGCATTTTATCCAGTTGTTAAGCTCGCCTCGAATACTGATGCTGTGCAATTTACTAATTAGGTGCTTGTGGGGTACTTTATCGAAGGCCTTTTGATTGTCAAGGTAAATGATATCGATTGGAGATTTTGTGTTGTGGATTTCGATTATATTCTGATAAAGAGTAGCAGATTTGTAGGACAGGAACGGTTGTGTCTAAAGCCATGCTGGGAGTCGTCAATCAATTTGTTTGATTCTAAGAATTCTGTAATTTTATTCGTTATCAAACTTTCCATCAACTTGCCAATGACTGAGGTGAGACTAATTGGACAGTAGTTGCCGGGACACTTTTTGTTCCCTATTTTAAAAATTGGGGTAACATTGACCTCTTTCCATTTAGAGGGACATGTGCCATTTGTGAGAGATTAGGTGAAAATGTTTGATAAATGTTCGGTGATTTCGGTTCTAGTCTCTTATGGAATTCTGGGATGAATTTAGACTGGACCTGGAGATTTGATGACTTTCAATTTATCTATATATTTAATAACTTCGGCGAAGGAAAAGTTCACTGTGGTGAGGGCTTCAGTTCGTTTTGCCGCTATAATATCCTCGGGATTAGGGATATCCTGATTCTCTAACGTGAATACAGAACAAAAGTATTCATTAAGTAGAACACTCATCTTGGTGTCATCCGTTTCTAGCTCACCAACATCGTTCTCGAGAGGACCTATTACAGATTTTGATTGTATGCTCGAAATATGTCTAAAGAATTGTTTCGGATTGGTTTTGGCATTGGCAGCAATTTTATTTTCATAATCTTTCTTTTTACGTTTCAGGACCCTCTTTAGATCTCGTCTGATAATTTTGTATTCATTTTTTGCTGCGTTGTCATGTGGGTGTCTCTGCTTTATCGAATGCTTTGCTTTCTTTCGTGAATGAAGGCCTTGCAATTATCATTTTCAGTACTTGGGCTGATAGACGGCTGTTCGCCTGTTTCTGAGCGGGATATAATCATGTTCAATATTTTTAAGTGCAGTCAAGAAATAGTCAAGCGATTGAATGACATCTTGTCCGATGGTTATGTTTGCTGACGCCATTGACTCTCTTAAGCCATCAAAATTAGCTAATCTGAAGTTAGAAACTTTTTCGGTGTTTGTTGATGTTTTCAACTCGAGCTCTATCAAAGAACGGATACAGTTGTGGTCACTAGTTCCGAGTGGCTCGCCTACTTCGACGTTCGTGACATGAGAGTCGCTTGCACTAAATAGGAGATCAACAATGCTGCTACCTCATGTGGTTGTCTTCACCATTTGGGTCATGAAATTATCGTCTGCAAAATCAATCAGACGTTGGCCGGTGGCAGTGCATTTGTCTGTTTCCCAATCAATGTCGGGGATATTGAAGTCGCCAAGAACAATACTGTGTTGTGTTGTGACAACATCGACGAGGGTGTTGTAAAGATCGATATCATCTGCAGCCATGCTTTTAGGGAGGCGATAGACGAGAGTTGATTTGACATTTTATGTGTCTACCGACTACTTGGATTGATGATATGTCGTGTCTGTGTTTTGGAATGGTGACTTCTAATATTTGCAGAGTGTTTTTCACGAGAAACAGCACTCCTCCGCCCTCTAGGCCTTGTCTGTCTTTGTGAAATAGTGAGTAACCGAGAAGAGTAAACTCGCCTAAATAATGTTTGGTGCTCAATTTCATCCACGATTCTGTGATTGCTATTATGTTGACACCTTCATTCATTGCAAGGACACCTAATTCTTTGATTTTGTCTTTGAGACTTCTAGCGTTCACGTAGTAACATTTGAGAGTACAGTTAGTCATATTGACTTGATTTGCTTGACTTATTTTGCTTCTACTCTGAGGTCTTGTATCGGAGACAAGACTTTCGTTTTCGTGGGTTGTTCTAGCGAAGCTGCGACTACTGCCTCTAACTCGGGTTGGATTGATAGCAGGAATTTTTTTTACTAGGACCTGTGGTGGTGTTTTGATGGGCACTTGTATCTGTTGTGTATCTTGTGTTGAAACGGGCGGAGGTCGCGGCGGAGTTGTTGGTATGATATCGTTTACGTTTTTTGACTTATTTTTGTTGACAAGTCCAACGCCAATGGTATTAAGAAGGTTTTCGATGGTATCAAGTCCATACGTTTTAATGCGAGCCTTGTTGGTTATTCTATTAAAATTATAGTATTTTGGGTCGATCATCGTATCCCAATGATCCGAGAAAGAGATTTTCTGAGCTTTGCAGAAAGTTGCTAGGCGATTGTTAAGTAAAATCATCTTGCTTTACTTGTATCTACTTTGGTTCGGATGGGGCAGGATGCCAGTGACATGGAGGTTAGCGTGTGAAGGTTTGATGTTTTTTTAGCATGGCTTCATACCTTCTCCATGTTGATTCCGTCTGCGACACGTCTTTAGCTCCGACGTGTATTATAATTCGTTTAGATGAATGTATCCTTTCCTTTGCGATTATACCTTTGACCTCGTCAATTTTCAAATCAACTTTGCCGAGTATTTTCAGTTGAATTCTCCCTTTCGCAGATTTGATTTGGAGGAGGTGACATTGTAATCACCGATCACAATAATTTCCTCTGTATTCTGAGAGTCCATTTCATCAGGCAATACATCGAATCGGTTACGTGAATTGGGTCGACAGTGGAGAGATTGTGGTCCAACGTGTGTTGCATTGTCACAGCGTGGCTGCCTTCTACTAACTACCGTTGAGTACAGTGCCTCGCTATCTTTGACTGAGTTTTCTGTCGGTTTAATACGATCGTTTGTCTCAGCGTCTAGAGCTGAAAGCTACATGGTGAATTCGGAGTCTAGGTGCACTTCGAATTCTTTCACTTGATTTTGGGGTGGTCTCGACAGTTTCTTTGACTCTTGCTAATTCACTGCTTATCAGATCTTTAAATTCGTGAAATTGTTTCAGTACGTTTTCCAATTTTAATTCAACAGCTAGCAATCGGGTATCCGTGTTGACTGTTTCTGTCATGGATAAGTCATTGGATGAGACTGTCTCTGTTTCGGATATGCCATCGGAGGCGTGACTGATTTGTGCTTTCAGCAGTTTGGTTCCCTCTGCCGCTTGACAAAATTTACAGCGCAATGTCTTGCATTCCCCATTTGAGGGACTGCTACGCAAAGTCCTGGCAGAGGAGCCAGAAGAACTTTGACAATCCCACTAGTTCAGGGGCGTACGAGGTGTGGCAGATGCCACATTCTAGCTTAGCCTGAACCATCTTGGACTGTTTTAGAATTTACCGGTGGAAAAATGGACCGTTAGCTCTAGTTCTATTTATTGTGATTTCTTGTAGACAGCAAATATGAATGCAATACTATAGTTAGATGCGGGATGTGACGATTATGTCGACGATTCGAAAACGGAATATAAACGGGAAAAATACAAATGAGAGTCGGATTCGCGTATCGTCGGATGCGCGTTAGCTCAAGGTTACTCCCTATTGCGGGATTTGGGTTGAATTCAAAGCTGAAATAATTCGTATCTGCTCCCATCTGCTTCTCAATAAAGGAATGATATGATTCCGGGCACCAACCTTGTACCAGACATGACCGGTAGAGTACCAGAAGATGACGAAAAAATAATTAAAATTCAGTAAATGGGGGGTTATGAAATCGTAGCACGATTCAAAAGCTTCAAGATGTAAAGTGGTACAATACAATTATACTACCTGATACAAGATACTTGTGGTTTTGTTACAGAGAACCGGCCACATTTGACAATGTTGAAAATTGTAATACCAGTAACATCTTAGAATACGGCTATAAACACACAGCTAACACGTGCGCAGTTAAGATATAGGAAAAACAAACTAGAGCGGCCTTCTAACAGGGCGACATCCAAACAGATTTGCCCTAACAGTGCGGAAATACGTTTTCAAATTATAATTATGCTGTGACAATACCAGATTCATTCTAGATGTTCGAAATCAGTATACTTATCCCCCTAATACCATTGATAAAGTACAAACAAGTTGTGTCATTATAGGTCTATTCAAAAGTATAAATTGCGTGTTCCCCATCTTCAATCATCAATTATTGACTATCGAGCAAAATAGATGTTTTAGTGGGTCTCAATGTGTGGGACAGAGGTGGAAAGTTTCAACGTGCATCAGAGCTCGTGACGCAACGTGTGGGAGAGAGGTGGGGAGTCTCAATGTGTATCAGAACTCGTGACAATGTGTGGGACAGAGGTGGAGACTCTCAACGTGCATCAGAGCTCGTGACTCAATGTGTGGAAGAGAGGTGGCGAATCACAATGTGTAGCAGAACTCGTGACAATGTGTGAGACAGAGGTGGGGAGTCTCAATGTGTAGCAGAGCACGTGCCTCAATGTGTGGGATAGAGGTGGGGAGTCTCAATGTGCAGCAGAGCACGTGACTCAATGTGTGGGACAGAGGTGGGGAGTCTCAATGTGCAGCAGAGCACGTGACTCAATGCGTGTGTTAAAAATTGCATCTATAAGATGTATCCGACATGAATTGTGAAATACGTTACTGAGGTCAATAGCTTCGTCCTTAACATGCATTAAATAAAATCTAAAATACATACGGAGTAAATGAATAGATGGAAAAGGGAAGAAGGTATTCATAGCTCTTTCAGCAGATGCAGAATTTATTACAGAGTCTCTTGTAGTTGCCTACATTTACGCATCACCCACACTAGGAAAGTAAATAATGCAGTAATTCTGTAACTGACCAGAACAGAGGAAAATCTCCCTGTAGAATGGCATCAAGAAGAGCACCTCCAGGGTTAGCAGATACGGAGTTAGTCCTGGGAACATCTGTAAAACAAGGATACCTTCAACCACTATGACCGTGTGATGGGTCAAATTCAATTCCTACAGAATCTAGCAAATAACGTAGTTTGTCATATCTTTTGTGTTACAGTGCCATACATATATATA
>SDVV010019505.1:0-13516 GCA_016164225.1 Gammarus roeselii | reverse complement strand
CGGTAAATCATTATTTAATGCCATTCATATTAATAAAAATTCATTTGTATTGAAAGGGCCCGGTAACCTCCTCTCCTCCGGAGCGAGATTGCTCGATTGAGAGCGCACCCGACAATAAAGAGAACAAGTCCGACGTTAGAGAACAAGTTCGTCGAGAGATGCATCAATCCAAGTTCAATAATAATTAGGCAACAAACAGGATTCATAATTTGAAACAACTTAAGCTGGCATTTTGCATATCTGTATAAGCCCAACAGCACCCACCACCTCCCCCGTCGTCCCTATAGTCACTTTCTCCAACACAGTCACCGCCACTAACCTTTGCCACCACCGTCCCGACAGGCACCGCCTCTGAAACCGTCGCCCTGAGCAGGCCGCCTTGGAATACGGGAGGGTTGTCGTTTGTGTCGGTGACGCTCACAGCGACAAAAGCGTCAGAGTAGCCTCCCGAAGCGGGATCGGTGACCCGGACCGTTAGGTTGTGCCAAGGACAGCTCTCATAGTCCAGGGCGGCACGAGTCACCATAGCTCCTGCAGGAGTAAGGAAAAGTAGCGTGAGGGATTCTTGTCAACATGTCTCCTACAGCAGTAAGGAGAGGTAGTTGGAGAGCTTGGAGTCAACATGTCTCTAACAGCAGTAAGGAGAGGTAGTGAGTGTGCTTGGAGTCAACATGTCTCCAACAGCAGTAAGGAGAGGAAGTAAGTGGGCTTGGAGTCAACATGTCTCCAACAGCAGTAAGGAGAGGTAGCGTGAGGCCTTGGAGTCAACAGGGCTCATGCAGGAGTAAGGAGGGGTAGCGTTTGAGCTTGGAGTCAACGGGTCACCTACAGAAGTGACGAGGGGTAAAGTTAAAGCTTGGAGTCAACGGGTCTCCTACAGAAGTAAGCTTGAGGGTTTGGAGTCAACAGGGCTCCTGTAGGAGTAATTGAGGGTTGCTTGAGGACTAGGAGTCAACAGATCTTCTACTGGAGTAGAAAGGAGTTTCGCGAGAGCTTCGGGCCAACAGGGCTTCTGCAGGAGTAAGAAGAGGTAGTGTGAGGGCTTGGAGTCAAGGGGTTTTCTGCAAGAGTAGTGATGGGTAGCATGTGGGTCTGAAATTAAACAGGCCCTGCTAGACTAACTGAAGGTAGCGTGAAGGGTTGGAGTCAACGGATCTCCTACAAAAGTAAGAGGAGTACCGTGTGGGCTTAGAGTCAATAGGACTTCTACAGCAGTAAGGAGGGGTGACGTGATGCCTTGGAGTCAACAGGATTCCTGTAGGAGCAATTGAGGAAAGTGTGAGGGCTTGAAGTCAATGGATTTCCTACTGGAGTAAGAAGAAGTTCCGTGAGTGCTTGGATCCAACATGGCTTCTGCAGGAGTAAGTGGAGAAGGGTGAGGGCTTAGAGTCAACATATCCCCATCAGCTACAGGAGTAAGGAAAAGTGCCGTGAGGGCTTAGAGTCAACGGATCCCCTACAGCTACAGGAGAAAGGAAGAGTGCCGTGAGGGCTTAAAGTCAACGGATCCCCTGCAGCTACAGGAGTAGGAAGAGTGCCGTGAGGGCTTAGAGTCAACGGATCCCATACAGCTACAGGAGTAAGGAAGGGTGCCGTGAGGACTTAGAGTCAACAAGGTTTCTTCGGTAGTTGGGATAAGTAGCGTTAGGGCTTGGAGTCAACAAGGTTCTTTCGGCAGTTGGGATAAGTTGCGTGAGGGCATGGAGTCAACAAGGTTCTTTCGGCAGTTGGGATAAGTTGCGTGAGGGCTTGGAGTCAACAAGGTTCTTTCGGCAATTGGGATAAGTAGCGTGAGGGCTTGGAGTCAACAGGGCTCTTGCAGGAGTACGAAGGGGTGATGTGATAGCTTGTAATCAATAGGCAACTCTGGGAGTAAATAAGGGTAGCGTGAGGGCTTGGGGCTACAAGGGCTCCTGCAGGATTAATGGGGGACAGAGTGAAGACACAGGAAGTGCGAAGGTTTTGACTCGTGGTCTTTGTCAGAAGACTGTTGCAGAAGTTGGTTTCAATGTCAAGCTTACGAATTGGGTGGTTGTGAAATTTGCTAAAATAATAAAGGACAACAAGAATCATACACCCAACTTTGAAGTGGACGGAGTATACACTGATACTGTGATCTAGGCTGCACTGGGATCAGATTTTCTGAGTCCAATTTTTTTTTTTACTTTCCCAATTGATGGAAGTAGAAACTACTGTTACGGTTATGTAAAACAGCGAATAACTGCCTACCTGATTACCTGTTTTGCGGACGCGCGGGAGATATGTTTTTCAGGGTTTGGCTCAGTTAGTTGGGAATCTTTCGACCTCCAACATTATTTTTTTCTGGCACGATCTATTGCGGATCATTTCTATCAATATATATTAAATGTTTTGAACTGTTATGAAACGTTCATTCAGACTGTCAGAAACTTCACAGTAACAGCGCTATGTTTGTCTAGATTTTTTCTATCAACCCAAACACCGATTAGCTAACATGAGGGCTTTCAGCTCTAATACTCACCATGACCTTATTTTTTTGCAGCTCTTGTCATTTTCTTGTTATGATGATTTTGAATTAAAAACGTTTCCAATGCGTTCATGTTTAAATTCATAGCTATTATGGTAGGCACTGTCAAGGAGGACAGGGAGAGTCAGGTGGTTGTTAAAGTATTTTTTTGCAGCTTCTAACGCTATATCAGTGCGCCAGAGTATGTCAGCCACGTGCCGGCAGTGTGGAAGCGTCTGTTTGGAAGCGTCTGCAATTCTCTACACAGATGAATATCCACTGCAAATATGACGTTGAAATTTCAAGATTTTTGATTATGAGTTACTTCCAATTGTATTAAATAGTTTGAACAGAAATGTCATATTTTGTGCCAGTAAATCAATGTACAAATGATTGCAAGAAACCTTCAGTGATCTTTACGGTAAACGAACACTTTGATATGACTGAATTCACATTGAAAATAATTCGAAACGATCGACAAGAAATTAAACACCAAAATAAGTGTAAAACGAACAAGTTTTTCGAAAATGGTCTACAACCCTCAACAATCTATCGACTATTTCGTGAATTGGAAACAAATTCTTAGAGTTAATTAGAACGACAATCCTAAGCCCAAGGTCTTCCTATTGCTATAAAGTATACATTGGTATAAAGTTAGTGATGACAACAGAAAAAAAATACAATTATTAGAAACCATCAGAAAATTCCTGCTCTAACATCATACTTTATTTCCAGGATGAGAGGGATAAAACAAAGACAATGACAGCTGAAGCTACCATCTAAGGTATTCAGATCCTGACTCAACGGCCAGTCTACCCAGTCCAGTCCGCATTAATCTACGTATTTACCTGTGATCTCGGCACTCTTTAATAGGGAGATAAGCGATATTCCTACCGAAACAGTCATTTTATTGACACGCTTTTAAGCAGGGCCCAGATAAATGCGGTGATAAATGCGGACGGTGATAAATGCGGACGGTGATAAATGCGGACGGTGATAAATGCGGACTGGGTAGTCACTTTATGCAAAAAAGTTCATGGGCATTTACGTTCGAACGCTTCCATGCTGCGCACTGGAGCCAACATGCCCGAGACAATGTATTGTTCATCAATTTACACTAACGATGAGTGATAACCAATCACTTCATCTTCTATTTGCAATTTTAGCTGCCCATCTATCGTGAAGCATGTACGATTGAACTAGGAGTGTAAAGGATCACGAAGCTGGTGGAAGCTTGCTGGGTTTGCTTACTCACGCCACTCATAAGTGTATTCGAGAGCCCTAGCCCTTTAAAAAAAAAATGAAATTGTTAAAGGCACGAGGACATTTTTCGTGCATCACGAGTTGGACCATGCCTGACTGCAGCACAAAATCAGAGCGAATGCGTCAATCCTGCAAGCCCGTGTAACTTCAAAACGAAGGTCAAACTGTATCCAACCTTCAACCGGATATGGCTTATTAACGGGCCGCTCAGGACCATTTGGTGTCATACGATAGTTGGCAAAGAGAGATGACACATACAGGCAGATAATCGGGCGAAACTTGGTAGCCGGGATAAGTCGCGAGATGGGAATAGGAGATACAAAGATTAAAGCCGTCTTGTTATTTGATCAGGGCGATGCAGTGTGCTGTGAACAGGCGGTGTCCAGGGGCGAAATTTTGGGAATTTAATGTACGAATTTTGAAGAGGGTGGTATTGGAACATGGCAATGCGGCTTGGTGCATATGTAATGAGCAAAGGTGGAATCGGTGGCGGGATTGCAACCGGCCAATGAGGCGTACTGGAAAAGGAATTGCCGATGGTGAAGCATTGGCTGAATTGGAAACGAGCAATGTTACATGATGGGAATAGATTGTGCGCGGTTTGGAGTAATGGTTGAATTCAAAATGAATCGGATGTTCGTTGGTTGAAGCGGTGGCTCGATTGGAACATGGCAATGCGGAGGGATGGATTTTTTTCCTGTGCTGAAGCTGCTGTTGGACTACAAATGGGCGAAGTAGCTTGTCTGGGATATTAATGTGCGAAGATTGAAGAAACGACTGGCTTGGAACAGGACGATCCGAGGGTTAGAGAGTGGGCTGGAATGGAAGAGGGCACTGAGGTTTACTAGAAATAGTATGTGCATTGATTGAAGGGACGACTAGTTTGAAACATGTGTTGTGGTAAAATATTTTCAGGTTGGGATAATCGGGTAAAATGCAAGGTAGGAATGATTAAACAGTGTTTTTATAATAATATTTTAGAATTGAATTGGAACAAAGTAACATAAAAACAGTTGAACTCGCCCGATAGCACTAAACATTGATTGAAATATAACGGACACAACGTAACAAAAGTGTAAAAGTACAGCAAAAAGGAATGAAGTATGTGTGTAAAGCGTAAGCGTAGCGTAAGCGTAGCGTAAACGCCCTCTACTCGATGGCTTCAGCTGATGGAGTCTGTCTGAGTTCTGCACGATGGCTGCAGCTGATGGAAAGTGTCTCTTGTAGTTCAGGTCTGCGCCCTGAAATAAAATGTGGGAGGGCCTTGTTCATGTGTATGAAGCGATTCTCCAATTCGTATTTTTGGATCATCTAAAGAGGCGGGGCGTCCTAATACCCTGACCTCAATTGGTACACTTACAATTTAGGCCTTTAACGGATTTTGTTGGCTCCTCCCATCTTACTGTTGACAATATAGATACCCCTGAGCTAAACAGTGTTATTGGATCAAGTCCACACGGATTTTTACAAGGTGCGCAAATGACCCTCAACTCGTCAACGTCTCCTACGTCATAGCATCCACATGGGGACCCCCTGTTTCTCTAAACAAACATCGGAGGGGAATTAAAAATATGCAAGGCAAGGGATTTCTTCGTGTAACTTAAGCTATGGTTAACAGGCCTAAGGCCTACACTGTTTCTAGGGGCACACACTACGCAGCTGTTAACGGAGGCTGATCATAACAAATGAAGGTGATTCGTGGTTTGAAGCGGGGGCTGGATTTGGACCGCGCTATGCGGCGGCAAGGGATAGGATGAGGGCAGGTTGCATCCGTGGCAGGATTGGAACCATAGCAACGTGACGGACAGGGAATAGGATGAGGGCAGGTTGCAGCCGAGGCAGGATTGAAACCGTAGCAACGTGACAAACTGGACAAAGGATTATCGCAGGTTGCAGCGGTGGATGGATTAAATGCCTGTCAATTCGACGTTCTCTGGATAGGTTACGTAAAAGATGAAGCAATATCTGTATTGACATAGCCTGGTTGTTCAGAAAAAAATATCTATAGATTATTTCTGTTGAGGTTACCTTGGACGAGGTGGAGGAGTAAGGACTAAATTGTTTCTAATTGTTGCACATATATTGTACTGCAGCAAACTGTTTAAGCTCGTGATACATTTTCATCGGGAGGTTATAAGAGTGTTTCTAATTCGACCGCAATTGGTGCTCCTGCATGAACTCAATCACCCTGATTCAATCTCGCGGCTACTTTATTGGAACTTGTGAACATAACACATTTTTCAAACCGATGATTGCTGCAGGAAAAAGGTTCCTGATTGGATTTCCCAAAACATTTATCTATCATATAAACAGAGCACGATGGGGTACCCATCCAGGAATAAAGCACCTAGCAGGGATCAACATTGAGAGTAACATCGATGACTGCCATCAAGTCCAACATACATAGTTCCTACACAACTGCCACCGCGAGCAGTTCCATATCAAGTTCCTAGTTCCCAGGAGAGTAGTGGTAAGCAACATAATGGTAGAATGATGATGCATGAAAAGATGAGGAATTGCTGATTCAAGAGTTCTTTTAAGATTACTAGGAATGTTACGAGGAGGACTACAGGAGTCAAAAGAACCCCCCCCCCCCATTGACAGTTACAATACGTATTCTAACAATTTTTCTGGTCAGAAAACAGCTCCAAATAGAATCAAACTGCTGTTGTTAACCACATGGATCGCAAATCCAAACGAAAATAAGACAGGAGAATATGTACATATGCGTCACGAATATAGATAATGGATTATAGGAAGATATTTTTTAGATATCCGCGCAAATCTAAATTTTGAAACCCGCCGATGCAGTTATTAAATATGACAGCCGCTCGGATGCGGTGGGAACATCTCACTTCATTATTATTCAAATAGAAACCAATTAACAATATGATCCAGTAATACAAAATTGACTTTTTGGTGACATGTGTAGGGATGATATGCTGCGTAGCCGACGTGACACATAAAATGCTTGATGATCAATCCTAGCATTCAAAGATTTGGTATTAGAATAGTTCATGCGACTCTTTCTTACTCCGCTCCTTCAAAGCTACCGCCTAACAAAATCGAACACAATCACACAGCTTAGAGATGAAATTAGAAACAAAATATCAACATTACATCACATGATTCTTAACTTCAATCAGAGGAGGGTCGCTGTACCTGGCGCTAACTTCTTTCATAGCTAACGTCAGATCAGCCTCTTTTATCTCTGCCAAATATCATGTCAGCTACAAGTTGTTCCAACTACCTAACTAAGGTACCATTTTTTAACAGCGAACAACCATAACATCCCTCATTCAGAGCAGCTACTGTCATTTCCGCCACTGTCATATCAGCCATGAGTCGTACCATTTTACTGGTTATCACGTTAATAAAACATTTCCTACCCATCCTTACCTAACCTAGGGGTACGTATTTCTAACCCGCAGGGCAAAGGTACGTGTTTCTAACCCGCGGGGTTAGTTAGCTCCAGGTATAGCGACCCCTCATTTTCATGTTTTACTTCGGCGTCATGAAAGATGCATACATTTATGGACCTCATTAGGCCATCAATTTACCCTTCAACTTCCTCAACTTGACGAATACTGATTGACAAATCTAAGCAGACCTCATGACAGCCATCTCAATAAAAACATCTGCTTGTGTTAGTGAATTAATTTGGCACATTCCTCATCGTATGTGTGAAAAAAGTACTAAATTTGGACATTGATCGTAGAATTAGGTTTTGTGCGTCCCAGACTTTGGGTAATTTCTGTTTGGTTAGTACGTTTGACGTTTGTAATTCGCTCCAAGTCCATGAACTGTATGGAAGTAGTTTCATAAATTTAGCAGGTTGTTTTTTAGCGCGATCGACATACGTTGGGACTACCATTTGGATTGAATAACCACGGCTATAAGTGTCAATAACTTTAGCCAACACAACAAGGAAGGCACCCATCGGGGCAATGTTTGTGGTATGTTCACTGAGACGAGGGCCAGCAGTCGGTTAATTACATTAGAAAATAAACGGTGGGTAGTAATTAATAATTGTGGGTTTGTTATTTGTGAAACAACATTTAAATGGAGTAAAGAGATCAAGAACGGAGCAGATACATACATACAGAAATGATCATGGAGAGATGTGACCAATCAGAGTTGGGTAATTAATGAAATCATTTAACAGCACTTTTAAGAGGTCACATTATCTGAGACGATTTCAAATTTATCATTTTATCTTCGGTCGTTTGTGCCATTGTTGCGACGAATTCATCAAAATTTGTGATGAGTGAGAGTATCTAAAGACTGTGTTCTGGAAGATATTAATAATTTGTGATAAAGTAACAAAATGGAGACCAGAAAATGTCTTAAAAAGCTAAATATTTCACAACCGAGCAGTTATAAACCGATTCAAGTATTGAAATTACCCGGCGATGTGTTTTCCTTAATATATGTTACATGTTATCACTGAACCGTGACAACCTATTTTAGATTAGTATTCAACCTGCGTGATCTTCGAGTTGAAACAGCCCTTACCTATGCTTTCTAGTAGCCAATAGGATCTGACCTAAACCAATGTGTTAGTCGAGAAAAGAGCTGGCCTCACTCTCATTCCTCGTCGGATCTAGCCCTCGCGGGTGTGGATACTAGTCTCAAGCTAGCTCATCTCTGCTCCATCGCCATGTTAGTCAATTAGGAAGCCGCACTGACCTCTAACTTCATCGTTTCTGCAGTCGAGTGAGAACGGCCGCCACATCTGTCTCCTAGAGTGATCAAACCCTCATCTCACATCGGTTTTCTACTAAATCTAGCCCTCATCTCTGCTTTCTAGAAGGATATAATCCACGCATGCATCTGCCTCCAATTAGGGTCTAATTAAAGAGAAAATAGGTGATCACCGAACTATTGAATTCCAAATCACGGCAAACCGTGCAAACGGGAATCAGCAAAGGTATAACAACAATTTGCGATCATCGAATTGTGTCGGCTTGAAGGACGAAACCAAATACAAAGACTTCGGGTACCAAATCAATGTGAGGAGCGCTGATGAATGCATTGCGTGTCTTAGAAATAGGGTGGTGCAAGAATCCAGCGATATATCGCAGAGAGGAAAGTACAACTAAGCAATCCCTCTATGCTGAAAAATGAGCATCAAGAAGCAATTGCTCGCCGATAGACAATGTAACAAGTTCATAAAACTAATCCGACACCAGTGTCAGAACAAGCGCATGAGCGGGCTGGGGAAGAGTTAAGAGAGTGGTCAAAAGCGGCAAGAGAAACAAGGAAAAAAATGGTGCTAAAGCTGCCAGCGCAACCCCAAAGGCTTCAATGAATAAGTGAACGAGAGACGTGTTGTTCGGGACAGCATTGGCTCTCTGCGAAATAATGCAGGGGATTTAAAATCATCAGACATAGACATGTCTGGGATGCTAAACGAATACTTTGTAAGCGTCACCACAGATGAGAATTTTATTAATATCTCAGAAGTCGAATTGCCTGGAGAAGAGCAACCTTTAGAAAATATTCACTTTTTCGCTGGTCAAGTAGCGAAACAACTCAGCAAAGTGGATATTTGCAAATCAAAAAAACCCGATGGCCTGCATCCGAGAATGTTACGGAACCTCTCCAAAATCATAAGTGGTCCACTGACAGAGATCTTTATCCAGGTCAATGACTACGGGAATTATTTCAGAACATTGGAAAACAGCAAACCCCCCAACCATATTCAAAATGGGTAGTAGGCAAGAGCCGGAAAATTGTAGACCAATCAGCCTCACATCTGTGGTCGCCAAAAAAATGAAAGATTGACAAAAACATGTATAACGTGTCACCTCGAGAGAAACCACCTCATCAAGAAAATCTAACATGGCTTCAGAAGCAAACGTAGCTGCATGGCCAATCTCGTGGACTTTTCAATATGGTCACCAAGATATGCCATGAAACCAAAGCTGTCGATCTTGTTTCTCTTGACTTTCAAATAGAGTTTGATAAGGCTTCCCATGAACGTCTTCTGAGAAATGTGGAGGAGCTTGGCATAACTGGAATGGTAGCTAGGTGGGTTCGAAATTAGCTCACGGGCCGCAAGCTACGGGTCTGTGTCGGACAAAGAAAAAGTAAGTCGGCATCGGTACCATCAGGAGTACCCAGGGGCACTGTTCTTGAGCCACCTTCTCTTTATAATCTATATAAATGATCTCGACGCTCACATCGTTAGCAAGTTATCAAAATTTGCTGACGACAAAAAAAAACTGTCACAAAGCGGACTGTGAGCAGGATCGCATAACTATACAAAAGGATCTTAATGAACTAGTGGACTGGACTGATAAGTGTCAAATGAACTTTAATATTAAAAACTTCACGCCTATGCACATCCGATCGGAAAATCGAAGCTTTGCTTACCTAATCACAGACCAGCATCTGACCGAAGTCGACCAACAACGAGACATTGGAATATTAATCACTAAAGATCTCGAGTGGAAAGAACAAGTGAAACTAGCAACATGAAAAGCAGTAAAGTCCTTGGTTTTATATCCAGGAACTTCCACATCCAGTCCAGAGACATCACGCTTCCATTGTATACTCTACTCGTCAGGTCTCAAATGAAATTTGCAGTACAATTTTGGTCCTCTAACCTAAGAGGTGATATTAACAACTAGGAACGTGTTCAGCACCGAGAAACAGAAGAGATTCCGGCATTGAGAAGTAAGACTTATCCTCAGAAATTCGACAAACTTAATCTGATATCACTTGAAAAAATACGACTTAGAGCTCAGTTAGCATAACCTTCAAATACCTAAACAGGGTTACTATCGCCATCCCTGCGGGTCTCTTTGACCGAGATTATAACCCAAGGAGTAGAAATAATTGACAAAAAACTGCAGCTAAAACCATTCAGAACATTAGTTGCCGAGAACTACTTTACAATCAAGTTAACAACCATTTGAAACCGTAAACCAAATGATGGTGTTAACAGTAGCAACGTAAACACCTCAAAAACCCGTCTCGACAAACACTGGGAGACTAATCTATCCCCTTACTAAGGAAATGTGACGTCCGAACTATGCCGCCGAGGTGGTCACAACCTCTGTTGGAGCCTTCAGCATACGGCAGGCAGCCTTTGAACGATTGACAGGTACCTCATCTAGGCTGGGCTAGTTGTACTGCAAATTCAAGTTTTGAATATTGCTAGAATAGACTCTTCAGCCCGTCCCAGGCCTGCTACTACTACTACTAATTAAGCCTTACCGGTGTGGTAGTCGAGTAGGAAGCAGCCCTCAGGGTCCCCTGAGTGAATAGTGTACACTAGCGAAGAGTCGAAGCCGCCTTCAGCCAGCATAGTAGTGACGGCTGTTCCCGACGCACTGTCTTCGGGGACAGTGGCTTGGTACACGGTTGAAGAGAACACGGGTCCCATCACGGACACCACTCTGAGAAATAAAGGACATAGGACGGTGGGGAGCAGGATATTAAATCTGATACACTTCGGCACGGAGAATGGTGGGCCAGCTTACATGAATACTGATTGGTTACGAATTACGTTGCCGAAATCATTGAGGATAGTAGAGTAAATACTTAATCCTTCTGAGCAGCTTTGGGTGATTAGACAGGGAAAAATATTTTACAATCATGCATACCATAACAGAATTATTGGGTTGGAGACCAATGATTTAAATACTTCAAACAATGTTGTAGATTGTGGGACATTATGAAAAATAAAACTATAATTTCGATATTGTTTACAAATAACTCATTGAAGTCCAATAAACAATGGTAAGGAAGAGTGGTAATTAGGATTTATAAAAAAAAATATTGGCCGGTTAGTTTTTTCTGCAACGGTGAAAGCGAGTAAAATGAAAGAAGAACTAATTAAAATCTCAAGTGAAACATCGTTCAGTAAATTAAACATTGCATATGGGCCCACTTTCATCCAATATGAATAACCCTAATCCTTCCTCATATATGATGAAGGACCCTAATTCTACCTCGTACATGATGTAATACCCCAATTCTATCCTCAACGAGGGCGATTCGTCCGCATTATGGAGGAATAACCCAAATTAAGGGTAGAAATGACAAATTTCTTGCTTTGTACCTCGGAAGAGGACAAATTTTTAACTTTTCCGATCCAGCATTGTCATTATTGTCTACATAGCAGAGACCCGGAACAGGTGTAACAAGAATGAGCTGGTGAAGGTCAACACACAACGGGTACCGGGAAAGAAGTGATAAAAATAAAATAGTTTATTCATATACAGATGGTATGTTCTTCTTTTGGAGCAAAAAAAGTTATACATAGCAAATCTAAAATAGGTAAAATGGCAAGCTAAGAACATGTACCTAAGTAATTGGAGCTGTGTGCGAGCGGTAGGGGAGCATCTTACTTTCCTAGCTGAACATGAAAACGACTCTATCTGAAACATGTCACGACGTGAAAGCTATCGGGGTAAGTTGCAATGCCCACAGCAACTATGTATTGTCTCCTGTTGACATGAGGTGCCGCGATCTAACACTGGGATCTTACATACACCAATCAATTAGAGTGAGGAATGCAAATTCAGCTGTAAACCCTACTTTGTGTAGCAAAGAATGCGACCGTGAGAGTGGGTCCATGAGAGACAGAATCACAGACGAGACAAAAAAAAAAAAATTATGATGTTATAAAATAAACTAAAATGCTTCTCCGTTCACGGGTGGTGTGTAATTCTCGTGGAACAATAAGCTCTCTGTAACGTGTCATTACGAAAGGGCTATCAAAGTAGGTTTGAAGTACACAATAAATTTGCATTATATCCTGATGAAATAAGGTATTGCTATTTGACGTAGGAATCTTCTACATAGTAAATAGCATGAATTCCTAATTCGGACCCACAGCCTTAATAATTGAATAGCGAAGAATACGACGGAATGGGTGGGTTAATGTGAGTTGAAGAACCGCTGACATAACAAATAAACATCAAGAAATATGTTTTTCGAAATCCTACTTTAGCATGAATAACTTTCCAATTCCGTTATTCGACTCTGTTGTTAAGAGGGTGCTCGGTAAAATTTAGGGAGACAGACAACGAAATTGCACCTGAAGTCGACCATCAAACTTGCTACATCCAGTTACCGTTCATGATGTTTCAAACTAATAAATTAAAAGCCGAAGTTTTGGCCTTAGTACAGAAATTCTATCCACAACTGAAACCCATGTTTTACTTCAGGAATAATTTTACTTTAGGCCGAATGTTGATAAAGAAGGACCAGCCCGATGTGATGATGAGATCGTCCATGATTTATAAGTACACGTGTCACTGCTGCCAGCAGTTCTACATTGGGAGTACAACACTTCAAATGTTTATGCGGACATCTCAACACCAAGGCAGGTCTTTGCGAACTGGTTCACTCCTCATTCAACCACCGAGCTCGTCAATCCGAAACCACTGTTTCGATCAAAATCACCCTTTCAAATTGGAAAATTACTCTCTATTTTGTCATCTGTTAACCATGAAATAGATCTTCGTATTTTGGAATCCATATACATATGGAAAGAGCGCCCCTCATTAAATCAAAATAAACTTGCAGTACCGTTAAATATCATTACTTAGGTAGGAATGAAATAGGAAACTTTTATCTTCCATGTTATCGCGCTCAGAAATTTGGTTTGGTTCTTCTTATATAGTCCCCACTATCTTTTTCATCCACATTGGTATACTGAATGATTAAAGGTTATTTTTTTCTTTGATTTTTAGTTTATTGGAAATAATATTTCACTTTAGAATAATTTTATGTTACCCAATGATCCCTGTA
>SDVV010019504.1:0-13516 GCA_016164225.1 Gammarus roeselii | reverse complement strand
TCTCGCCACGAAGCAAAAAGATAAGTAGCACCCCACAAACCACAGCTCGCCTCGATCAGAGCGTTGAACGACTTCTGACCGTCTTAACTGCAACCGCAACCAGCGAAAATCAAAGTGAGGTATTCAACTCTCAGCTAACATGCCCATCACCAGAACATCTCACAAGTGAGAACGACCATCGCTTGCGCGAGGACGCCTTGAAAATCTTCAACGAAGAACTGATACCCCAGAAAACTGATCTACCATGCATCGCACTCGACTCAAACATCTCAACGACAACTACTCAGCCCATCATAATGTTCAAAAAACCCTCCAAAGAAGAGAAACGCGCTCGCTCAAGAAGCAAACACAAAGATCGTACTCCCTCATCCTCTTACTCCTACAAGAGCACTCAGCCGAGAACGCAGTGAGTCTAGGAGATCATGTTCTACAGAAAGCGGACGCTCATGCGAACGCTCTCGGTCTAGGACACCTGCGCCTCATAGACAAGAACACCACGAAAGTTCCTACAAACCACGAGACCGCTCCAGACCACCAAAATCTGGGGGTGAAACAAATCCGAAGTGAATAACAACACAATACTTCAGTGGAATTGCCACTGAAGCAAGAAAGATGAATAGAAGCAAGAAAGATGAATTACTATCGCTAATCTCCGCCCATAAACTTTTGGTGGTAGGTCTCCAGGAGATCAAACTCCGGGACACAGCCACCTTTTCTATCCCTCAATATGTCATACACCGTCACGAAGGTCACAATAATGTGACTGCACACGGCGGAGTGGCACTTATGATCCATCAAAGCATACCTCACCACCTCCTCCCTCTAAGAACAGAACTTCAAGCTGTCGCAGTGAAGATATGTATCTCAAGACCCATTGCGGTGGTATCTATCTACTCGTCACGTAACCACGACCTCACAGAGGCACTAATGACGGATCTGCTTAACCAACTTCTTCATCCCGTACTTCTCCTTGGAGACTTCAACAGCTACCACGAAGTGTGGGGATGCGTGAGAACTGACCCCAGAGGGGTGATAATGGCCAACACCATAGACACTCACATCCTGGTCCTTCTTAACGACGGACAACCCACACGGATCACCCTCGAAAGTGAAACCGCCATCGATTTATCAATCTTTTCCCCTACTTTAGCTCCCAACTTGTTTGGGGAGTCCTGCCTTCAACACGTGACAGTGATCACAACCCAGTGAAAATATCACTCCTTACTAACCGACCAAACAATCCTAACACACAGGAACTTCGATTCAACTACCGGAAAGCCAGCTGGGAGGAATACTCGACACATGTCGCATGGGACGATGTGGAGGGCCTTCCCGAAGACATTTCAGAGCACGACCTTATCATGCATCTATATGAAAAATTCCTAAGTGCAGCTACTGCATGCATTCCCCAATATGAACAACCTTTTTCCTAAAGCCTTGGTGGTGCCCGGAGGTACAAGAAGCAATGGACCGGCGTGGAAGGATGTACGGGGCCTTCCGCCGCGCACGTTCCCCCAGGAACCGAGTAGCCTGAAAAAGAAAACCGCCGTGTTCCACAGACTTAGCTTTGAGAAGATGCGAGAACGCTTGACCCAATTAGTCAACACAATCAACCGGAACACCCCTCTTTCCCAAGTGCGGGAAAAAAATAAAACGTATCTAACGTAGCGACCTATCCACATCTTGTCGGACATAGACACTGTCTATTCTTCATACGCGGACATCGCGGATAAACTAGCTCAGACTTTCAGCCAGGTATCGCAATCAACAAATTACACGGCTTCTTTTCAACTGGAAAAAAACTGAGAGAAAGTGAACATATTGTCATTACTTACGCAAATGAATTCGACAACAAACCTTTCTCCCTCCATTAGGGTGGATTGACGATCATTCATTTTATAGATCATTAACACTTTATTTTAGTATTTCTTATTTCGTGGGCTCTTTTATTTATCGGTGCCCTTTTTTGATGGTGATCAATTTTGGATTGGTTATATAATTATGCATCGTTAGACGGCCGCAGGGGCTCTAGGTGGACTATGGGTGTGTTAGTTAGTCCGGTGGGAGAATTTGCGCTCTCCCTTGCGCCTAATAAATGTCCGAACACAGCTAGGCGTTTTGATGGCTAAATGATGAAATAATGTTGATCTTAGAGAGTAGAAGTCTTGAATGACACTGTGCGTGGAGAAGACGAGGCGAGTCGAGGCAGTTTGAGGTGATTGGAGACGAGTCGATTGACGAGACGACGAGTCGAGACGAACCGAGGCTGGTTAAGGCTAAGTGACCCGGTAAAGGGGGGTACTCGTGGGACCCGCGGAACTCGAAGGAACCGGGGGGACTTGGAAGACCAGGAGGATTTGGGGGGACCCACTTGGACCCTTCCGGGGCCCTTAGGGACACCCTTGAGACCCTCTGAACCCTGGGACCCCTGCTTCCCTCTCCCCACGCTGTAAAACCCATACACAGATGAATGTATATATATATGAAAAGCTTGAGAAGAACATTCAATTATTTCAGTCCGCGGATTACTGGCACAGAGGGCGAGGGTCGCGTCGAGGCTGGTCGAGTTGCGGCGAGATCAGTCGAAACATGTTGAGGCGAGTCGAGTTGGTCGCGACGAGCCGAGGCTGGCCTCAATGATTCGAGATAAGCCGATATGAGCTCAGACGAGGGGTCTCGAGAGACGGAGGGTAACCCATGTCCCCCGGGAAGGCCCGGGGGACATGGGTTACCCTCCGGGATTCGTCGGGCTCTATTGGGACCCAAGAGACCTTTGCCACCCCCCCTATCCTCTTGAACATTGAGTGCAAAATCAATAATCCGAGCAGTTTTTCTGCCCGTGACGAACCTGCCCCTACTTTCTTCACAATCCACAATTTATCATGTATAATATATAATGCTAGTGAAATTGTGCGGGAGTTTCTGTTTGGGATTTTGTGAATTGGTGTTTTTTCTTCAGTCTGTGCTCGCTCGTGCGTGCACGGATCATATGTAGTTTCTATGGTTGACCTGGACTTGACCGGTGTGGTTGGTGTTGATCTAATCCGTGACGCCATAGACCTTGTACCAATTTGGACGATACTATCTGTGCGCACTGGCGCGCGTTCATAATACTCTTGGAGTTCTGAGTAGTTGGAGGCGGGGATTAGTTTCGTCTGAGTCTTTATCTTACCTGAATAACTAAATTGTACCTTTACTTAACGAGACCCCGTAGCTGTAAACATTGTGTTGCGTTGCTGTTGGAACTGACTTTGTCCGTGTATCCGTAAACCTTGTACCAGTCCCAACGATGATACCTGTGCGCACTGGCGTGCGTACATATTACTCTTGAAGTTCTAAATGATTTGAGGCGAGGATTCGTTCTGTCTGAATCTTACCTGAATAAATGAAGTGTACTAAGGTCGACCTGGACCGCTTGGCGGTCTAGGTCTGGTTGCATTTCTGTGGGAGCTGACTTTCTCCGTGTAGCCGTAAACCTTGTACTAGTCTTGGCGATGCTACCTGTAAGCACTAGCTTGCGTACATATTACTCTTGAAGTTCTAAATGATTGTAATCGGAGATCCGTTTCGTCTGAGCGTTTTTCTTATGCGCACCAGCGTGCGTCTGACATTTTCAAATTTTCTAACTTTGAAAGCGTTGTATTTTTTCCTCGCACGCTGTGGCGTACGAGCCCACTGGAATCCATGATCATCGAGCCCTACGGGGGAGTCTGTCATGACTCGCGTTGAGGCTCTGGGGGAACTGAGGATCAAATCAAATTCTCCCTCCATGAACTACAGTATGCTATCGATCACACTCGTGAAACCTCAGCCGGGCCGGACCGAGTGCACATCAACATGATCAAACACCTTCCTGGAAACGCTCTCCAGCACCTACTAAATGGTTCAATACGTCGTAATCAAACTCATTCCTTCCCGAACTGTTGAAAACAAAATGTAATTTTTAACGAATCTAAATTTGAATCACTGAGATACGGAAAAATTTCCGACCTAAAAACCAAATCATCGTATAATTCTAGCAATAACACAGCTATAGAAGAAAAAGAAAGCCTGCATGATCTAGGCGTGCTAATGCAAAACAATACTTTCCATGAGCAAATTGCAAAGGTTGAGGCCAGTGGCATAAAACTGTGTTCTTGGGCCATGAGAACCTTTCTGGCTAGAGATAAAAGGACAATGTTGATTTTTTGGAAACAACTAATCCAATAAGTCATTGACTATTGCTCCCCTTTTTGGATACCACATGAGCAGAAAGATCTGAAAGGACTTGAAGCAGTGCAAAGGAGCTTCACCTCTAATATTACGGAGGTAAAGGAAATGGACTGTTATGACGGATTAAACGCCTTGAGGCTGTACTCAATCCAAAGACGTTTTGAAAGATTCATGGTAATAAACGTTTGGAAAATTCTGGAAGGCTACACTGTCAATGTAAACGAAAAAAATTGTAACAAAAGTAATCATGAGAAACCATGCAAGAATCGGCAGAATGTGTTGCTTCAAAGTGCAAAAACTGATGGGGGGCAAAGCGATGCAAACAATTGCATTCAACAGCTTCACGTGCCGGGCACCTCGGTTATTCAACCAAATGCCATTGGAAATACGTGAGATCAAACTGGTGCTACAACTGTCCGCTACAGCAAACATTTTGAGGTTCAAGAGCCGACTCGACAAATACCTCAGGTGTGTTCCAGATCGACCCCAAATTAATAGATACCCTCACTGTTGGGACAACTCTCTGCTTAATCGCGACGCCAAGCCGGAATCCACTGGCGAATGTGGCTACAACATGCAAATGCTGGTGCCGCAGCACAAGTGGAGAGTGCCCCACGGATGTGGGCTAGATGGGAGCCACGTTGTGACCTGCTGTGAATAGAGAAGAAACTCCAAGTATCCAAGTAAGTAAGTAATAGCGGGAATGCGTAATTATCCCGATACCCAAACCCGAAAAATGCCACAGCGACCCACAAAAATACCGTCCCATTGCCCTAACTAGCGTCCTATGAAAGACTGGAAGTAATGATAAACTCACTCCTAGTCGGCTACCTTGAAATGCATGCAGGCCTTAACAACATCCAGTGCGGTGGCCGTGAGCGCCACTCTACAACGGACCACCTTGTACGACTAGAATCAGACATTAGACAGGCCTTCGTCCGAAGAAAACATGTGGTTTCCATTTTTCGACGTTGAAAGAGCATACGACACTACGTGGAAATACGATATCATAAAGGATCTCCACCATAAAGACTTGAAAGGTCGCCTACCACGTTCCGTCCGCCAATTTCTACGGAACCGCCCCTTGAGGGTCAAGGTTGACGACACTCATTCTTCATATCCGCAATAAATGGGCGTCCCCCAGAGAAGTGTTCTCTGTGTCACTCTTTTCATCCTCAAAATCGATCAGTTGGCCGACATTCTTCCTCGAGATGAAAGACTGCTCTCGTCAATATATGTGGATGACCTTCAAATAAGCTACAGACACCCTAGCCTCATGTATGTATAGACATACAGCCGTTTCCCCCTAGTTAGGAGGGTGGCTAAGTCAAGCAGACATAGAGGGGGGAGGGCGCCTAATCTCCCCGCCACAAGACCGCCGTGTCCATGCCGAGGCTCGAACTCGCGACGTGCAGCACCAGAGGCTGGCACTGCAGTCTGATACGCTCACCACTCGGCTACGGCGGCCGAATTCACCCTAGCCTCATTATAATTCAATATGAGCTCCAGAAGTGCCTAAACCTAGTCGGGAACTGGGCTTCTCTAAACGGTTTCAAATTCTCGCCCTCTAAAACTAAAAGCATGCACTTTATTCATGTGCCTGGATTACATCTGAAACCAGCCCTATCGCTACACAACACCCCTTCAGTATAGGAAAAAACGATAAAATTTCTGGGTCTTGTGTGGGACCCTAAACTCACATGGCGACCCCACATTGCAGCCCAGGAGACTCGCTGATGAAGGTCGACGGGACTTATCCAATCGGTAAGATCTCTGAAGTTCGGTGCCGACATGAACACCGGAATGACGTTGTTCAGAGCAAAATACGATCACGCATGGACTACGGAGCCGGTATCTACTGTTCAGCGGCCAAAACCACTCTCGACCAACGCAAACAATGCTATGCGTATCACAAATGACGCGTCCCGCTCCTCCCCAATCAAATCCCTTAACGTGCTCGCTAACGAACTTCCACCGGTCAACCTAGACCTGCAAGTGTACCCTAAAGCAACTACTTCAACCAACGCGTACCCACAACAATTCCTGAGACTACTTGTGGAAGAATAGAGCACCGCCATATATACACTGACGGCTCCAAAACCGCGGATGGCGTGGGAGACGCCGCTGTGTGCGGGACATCCCACGCTCAGCCACCCTCCCCCACACGAGGCCTCCGTGTTCTCTGCTTAACTTCACGCTCTCGAACTAGCTATCTCAAGTGCAATAACAGATTGCTTCCCCAAATACGTCGTATTCTCGGACAGTCTGAGTGTACTCACTCAGCTTGAAACATGGCACTACGAATAAATTGTTCTACTTAAAATGCAATACGATTTTTTGTGATGTCCGAAACTGGTCAGGCGGTCGAATTCTGCTGGATACCCGGGCGCGCGGGAGTAAGAGGAAACGAACTAGCGGACTCGCATTCTGAACTGGCGTCTACTCACCCTGAACAATTGTTCGCAAACATAACCGGGACTGGTTCCCTATCATCAACTCCCTTATAACAAACATCCCGATAGGAAGAAATGTGTCAACAGAGTGGACAAAAAATGTTTTCAGTCCAACCCCCAGTCGGAGAATGGGAAACAAAGTTCACTAACAGAAACGACCAAGTGGTCATCAACCGCTTGTGCTCGGGACACACGTTGATAACTCACAACCACCTGATGGATGTCGACATAGGACCAAACGCGCCACCTTGCCTCTGTTGCCACCAAGTGGCTATCAGCGTGAAACACTTACTGATGGATTGCAACGCACTCGCTGCAGCCCAACGAACGTTTTTAAATCCCCCGTGCAACATACAAAGCCTACTCACTGACCCAACCTACCGGAAAAAGCTTATCGCTTTCGTAAAACAACACCGGACTATACGAAGCTGTCTAAACCCCAAACACCTGTGCAAGTGTGGTGGTCTCTCCACCGCATTATGCACAGAGATAGCAATACATTTACGTAGATTCGCGTTAACTCTTTCCGTTCCTGTACGCGCCAGTAGGCGAATATTCCACAATCGAAATTTGTATTTGATTTCACCCTGACAAGACTTATTTTTCCGCACGCGAGGGGCTGTGCGAACTTAGCTGAATTAGTGACGGTCGCGCCTTATATGACTCACGCTGAGGCTCCGGTGGAAGTGAGGCTAAAATCAAATCAAACAAAGATATTTTGTGTTGTCGTTCTATCTTGCTTACTGTTTGCATAAAGCAACGGGCTTAAACACTGGATTATTCTGAAACAAATTTGAAACTTGTTAGGGTTCTGTGCCGTATACGTGAATTAAAAGTTTTTTTAGGGTTAGTTTCCCATCTCATCTCTACTCCTACTCAGGTACAGCGAGATTCTGCAGTACCACATGAGCGTAGGTGACGAGCAGTCCCTGTTGCTATCATGTGAGCGGCACGGACCTGAACAGCCTGGTCTGTGGCTCACGGCCCTCAGGCTCATAACAGCCCCCAGCCTAGGCAGGCAGCCTGACACCCGTGCTCTGCAGACCATACTCGATCGAGTGGGTGGGTAAACGTGGGCGTAACTTCGTAGGGGATGTGTCAATAACGCTATTTGAAGGGGAAGAGGAATGCTTGTTTGGTAAATTATCAGCCCTAATTACCTGGTTGTAAAGGGTTCCAATAACTGGTAACGTGCTCATAATGTAAAGGTGCAGGCGTGTCTGTTGCTGCTATGAAGAAGTGTGCTGCTTTGAAGTACCCGAGTCAAGTTATTGTTATGGCAGGCAAATTCTAGCGCTCGTAGTTGAGAAAATGAGGTCAAGAGCATGTCACTTGGTAGGTTGAACATTGGTCATCGCAGCTGTTGATAAATGAGCATTTAGAATTGAATTTCATTGTTGTTAAGAAGTACTGGTTGCCTAACTTGTCTAGTACAAAACTATTCAATACAAACCCTATCGCTATGAGCTTGCGAATTCTCTTTCATCATTTTGTATGAATCAGGCAAATGGGTTTTCTTCAAACTTTGCGGAAATTGAGGATCGTTATGACAATCACAGCAAAACTTACTGATGCCAGTATTCTTGAGTCAGAACTTAGGGCTTGATCACTCAACACTGAACACCATTATGCCTCCGTACAGGCGAGTATAATGCTTTGACAATGAGCTTGATCTATCCTGTAAAATGTTCAACAGCCACGTTTGGCTTGTTCTCTCTACTGGAGCAGAAACACACTCCCTGCTGCCCCCCATGGAGGTCGTGGGGCTACTGAGTGCCAGCGAGCACGTAACGGTGGGACAGGCGGGCCGCTACCTGACGAGGCTGTCGGATCGGGAAGAGCGGCTGGCGGACGAGCAGCGCGCAGCAGTAGCAGACTGCGTCTCCAAGAGTGACGTCGTCAGGGACCAGATACAGGAAATAATGGACAGGTGAGGAGGAGGAGGGGGGAGGAGGGCGCCGCCATCAGGGACCAGATACAAGAGATAATTAACAGGTGGGGGATGACGTCGGCAGGAACCAAAGAAAGGGATATTGGACAGGCGTCAGGTAGGGTATCAGGTCCTCAGTGACCTGATACGGAAGGTGAGGGACAGGTTGGGGTGGGGTGACATCGTCAAGCACTAGAAGCAGGAGATAATGGACACGTGAGGGGTCGCGACGTCGTCATGACCAGATACGAAAGAAAATGGACAGGTGGAACAGGGTTGCGTCGTCATGTGTAGCAACCAGATAAAAAAGATAATAGACAGAGAGGGAGTAGCGTCATCAGAGACCAGATACAGAAGATGATGGACAGATATTAGTGGGGGTCAGTTAGCATCATTGGCTATGTATGCCATTCAGACATGGCGTGCTTGGTTTAAATCATACAGATACAGACACTAGGCCGCATCCCCCAGAAAGGGGGGTGGCCGACGGCAAGGCGCACCTCACACCCTCATACGCTCACACTCACTCAATTTAGCCCTTTTGTGCTAAAGGGTCCGGCCGGTAACACCGCAACACACACTCTGGGTCACGAGTGCGGTCCGAGGATCCGTTGTCAGCAGCAGGGCCCGACAATTTTCACTGGTTTACCCCGCCGCGTCATAATGGCCGGGCCACCCCCACCCACGACCATCCCGACAACGGGATGCCATTGGCGGGAAAGCACTTCAGAGCAGCGTCAAAATCAACTATTCAAAACCATTATCCACTCACGCCTATTCATTGCACGCTCTCTCGCTACTTCCACATTCATGTCTCTTCTTCCTAACGCCTGCTTCACACCATCCATCCACCCAAACTTCGATCTACCTTAAGGCCTGCGACCACTCGCCTCCGCATTCATCACTCTTCTAACCAATCTCCCTTCATCCATCCTCTCCACGTGCCCGAACCATCTTAGAACACGCGAATCCACTGTCATCCAACTTCTTCACCATCCTTGTTCTGATTCGAACCACGTCGTTGTAATCCGGTCTCTCAGCGTTACTCCAGCCATGCTCCTCAAACATTTCATCTCGAAAACATTCAACCTTCTTCTCTCCTCTGCTTTCACCCCCCAAGTCTCAGCTGGTTGAAATGGTGCGCTAGAAAACCTTGGCACTCAATCTAATCTTCGATGAAATGGTTGATGATTCGAATTATGTTAAGAAAAATATCGCCTCGTTTAGTGTCAAGCTACCGTTAGTAACTGCCTCTTTGTGTCTGTTTCAGTGGGCTGGTGTTCACTGAGAGCAAGTGCGATGCCTGCCAAAAGGAGCTGGAGTTCCCCACAGTGCATTTCTTCTGCAAGCATTCTTTCCACCAACAGTAAGATACTGCCCTCTTGTAACGCAACGAATTAGTTACATTGCTACCTGATGCGTGAATATTGTATGTAGACACATTCAATTCATCAAAGTTAATTCTCTGTTGTGCTCTATAAAATCGAATAAGTGCCGTTCAAAGCGTCTTAGTTTATTTTGTTGAATATAAGGCGATGATATTCCGAAAAGCTTATTTCTTTATTGCTGTTAGCTTCTTTTTCTCTTTCAAGTTTGTCCTTCAGCTATACCATTCATTTAAATAATGTAACAATAAGTATCGTGTTGTTCCCTGAAAGCTGCTTTGCGTCGTACTGCAGCAGTAGCGAGGAGGAGTGCCCCGTATGCCTGCCCCGCCACAACGACATCAGGGATGCTCTTCGGCACCAGGTGAGGCACCTTGCGACTGCTAATTTGTCACCATTACCAGCCTAAACTTGAAAGAATAAGATAGCTACTCAGACCTCAGGGGCCATTATATCAACTGACAGTCTCGGATACGTAGTTACAGTACAGATATACATGCAAGGCCGAATCCCTCAGAAAAGAGGTGGCCGAGGGAAGAGCACGACGCACCTCTCACTACTTTCATGCACTCACTCACATCATCTACAAGATGGCCTTCTACGGTGGCAGCGTTTAGGGTTCAATCGCAGCGAAACTCCATCATCCCCTTCTTCAATCCCCTCGTTCACGTAGTCGTCGATGGCCTAGACGTTGACGATGACAGTGCTCTGCCTCGGCCTCTTTCCTACCGACAAAACACCTGACACCATGGACGCATCACCTTTTCCCTAAGAGAAATTGAACGAACACCGGCGTTCCTTCTTCAAGCCGGTGACATAGAATCCAATCCTAGTCCCAACGCTAACCCGTGTCCCTTCTGCGGTTGTCACTGCATTCGTTGCGTTGGCGGGATCCAGTGCGGATGTGGGACATACACACACTACAAAAAAAAACATTGCTAAAGTGTCCACAACAACAGAAATATATGTCACTTTGTAGGCAATCTATCAACTGCCCCCCGACCCACAACATTATTACAAACCTTAACCGGATCACCAACGACGTGGTTCGAATCAGAACAGAGATGGTGAAGAAGTTGGAGGACGGAGTGGATTCGCGTGTTCTGAGATGGGTCGGGCACATGGAGAGGATGGATGAAGGGAGATTGGTGAAAAGGGTGATGAATGTGGAGGCGAGTGGTCGCAGGCCTAGAAGTAGACCGAAGTTTGAGTGGATGAATGGTGTGAAGCAGGCGTTAGGAAGGAGAGACATGAATGTGGAGGTGGCGAGAGAGCGTGCAATGAACAGGCGTGAGTGGAGAATGGTTGTGAATGGTTGATTTTGACGCTGCTCTGATGTGCTTTCCCGCTCTTGGCATCTCGTTGACGGGATGGTCGTGGATGGAGGGGCCCGGTCATTATTACGCGGCGGGGGTAAACCAGTGAGAACTGGCGGGCCCTGATGCTGACGACGGATCCCCGGACTGCATTCTTGACCCAGAGTGAATGTTGAGGGGGTACCGGCCGGACCCTTTAGCACAAAAGGGCTAAATTGTGTGAGTGTGAGTGGATGAGGGTGTGAGATGCGCCTTGCCGTCGGCCACCCCCCTTTTTTGGGGGATGCGGCCTAGTGTCTGCATCTTTATTTGTACTTGAGTAGGATACATTTGTGACCTCTCCCTATATCCCTATAAACAGAAGTGACCTAAGCATGCCGTGCGTCGAAACAATCCCGCAGACTGACGATGATTTGTCGATGACTCGATGCAGCGCTGGCTGCTAGTTTGACCTTCGGTGTCAGAAGGACATTGACTCCAGTGCACTTGAAAGCCCTGTCACTCTAATCTAATCTAATCATGAACACAACTGCACACACTTTCGCGCAACTTTCACTTGACATCACAATCAAGGCGCAGTCAGTGCTTATTGAATTGCACAACAATACTATCTGTTCAACATGTACATTCCTCGATCCAGCTCATGTCGACCGCAGTACACATCTCACCTAGACTACCGTTTCACCACCACCGCCTACACTTTCGCTCTAGGTGATTTTAACGCACACGATAACTCCTGGCTCACCGCACGAAACGCTGACTGATTAGCGAATGTCCTCATTGATCAACTAGACAAATTTAATTATCCAGACACACCCACTTGCAAACTTTTCAACCCAAACACTCGACAGACCTCTCGTGTCGTCTCATTTGCTCTCCCAATTTCGTTCTAAACTGTGGAGGGAACACCAAGACATATCTTCTGACCGCACTGAATAGTCATAAATTATCAACTTCGATCCCCAATCTACAACACACCCTCTCATACTGTTGATAACTGTTTGAGATCAGATTGCGGCGAATACCCTACACTGCGTCACAATAAATCGCTTTACTCGACTTCGACATCACTCAATACTCGGACCTCACTCATGACCCCGAGGGTGTGTTGCGGGGTCTCTCAGCCGAACCCTTTAGCGCAAAAGGGCTAAGTTGTGTGAGTGTATGAGAGGAGTGTGAAGTGCGCCTTGCCGTTGGCCACCCTCTTCCTGGAGGATTCGACCTTGTGTCTGTATTTGTATCTGTAAGACGAGGGAAATTATGACAAGCTCACGCTTTGTAGGCTCCTCGAAATGCATGCTGGCCTCAAACAATATCCAGGTTGTCGTCTGCAGACACCTCTCCACGAAAGACCATCTCATTGGACTAAAATCAAATGTCCGACTAGCTTTCGTCCAAGGGGAACAAGTGGTTCCCATCCTTCGACGTTCACCACCTGGGAAAACAGATACAGCACTAGGTCGAATCCCACATGGAGAGTGTGGCCGACGGCAAGGCGCACCTCACACTCCCACCCCTAAACTTGCGCAGAGGCTATCGTAACCAATGACGGACAGCGAGCTGAGTTAGAAATCACCATCACATACTGTTCTTCGCGTCTACACTCCAAAGTTTGAAAGTTTCCATGGTTTTGAGGCTTCTTTTGTGAAGTTTCCAACTAAGAGGTTGACTATCATCGCTTTAGAGCAAAATCGCTTAAGCACTTCAGAGGGATACCCCGCGGGCGTATCCCAGGTTTACCAGCCTTCCCGCGACGTCCTTGTTTAGGACCAAAATTTGAATATTCCTCCACCGTCCCCCCTTTCAGTTTGTGGTTACATTCGCGCCATTGGTGCACAAATAGGTGACCCCCCTCCCACTGACACCAGGGTTTTGCAATTAGAATAGAAACCACTTAGAATTTAAAAAGGAAAAAACGAGCAAAAAATGTTAATATAAAACAAAAACGGTCACAAAAATATTTAGCCTTAGGTCTAGTATTAAGTTAACATTTTAGTTTTGCTTCAGTTTTGTCTTTAAAGATATGCTAACCACTCAGCCGCCGTGGCTGAGTGGTTAATGTATCCGACTGCAGTGTCAGCCTCTGTGCTGCATGTCGCGAGTTCGAGCATCGGCTGGGACACGGCTGTCTTGTGGCAGGGAGATCTGGCGGCTCCCTCCTCTGTGCCTGCCTAACTTAGCCACCCTCCAAACTAGGAGAAAACGGCTGTGTCTATGCAT
>SDVV010019503.1:0-13517 GCA_016164225.1 Gammarus roeselii | reverse complement strand
AATGCTATCCGCTTGCACCAGAACATCCTTCATCTCACATGATGCAGTACGCTTGCAGCAGAATATCCTTCATCTCATACGATGCAGTACGCTTGCAGCAAAATATTCTTCATCTTACACGATGCAGTTCGCTCACAGTAGAATATCCTTCATCTCACACGATGCAGTACGCTTGCAGCAGAATATCCTTCGTCTCACACGATGCAGTACGCTTGCAGCAGAATACTCTTCATCTAACACAATGCTATCCGCTTGCACCAGAACATCCTTCATCTCACATGATGCAGTACGCTTGCAGCAGAATATCCTTCATCTCATACGATGCAGTATGCTTGCAGCAAAATATTCTCCATCTTACACGATGCAGTTCGCTCACAGTAGAATATCCTTCATCTCACACGATGCAGTACGCGTGCAGCAGAATATCCTGTATCTCACACGATGCAGTACGCTTGCAGCAGAATATCCTTCATCTCACACGTTGCAGTACGCTTGCAGCAGAATATCCTTCATCTCACACGATGCAGTGCGCTTGCAGCAGCATATCCTTCATCTCACACGATGCAGTACGCTTGCAGCAGGATATCCTTCATCTCACACGATGCAGTACGCTTGCAGTAGGATGTCTTTCATCTCACACGATGCAGTACGCTTGCAGCAGACTATCCTTTATCTCACACGATGCAGTACGCTTGCAGCAGAATATCCTTCATCTCACACGATGCAGTACGCTTGCAGCAGAATATCCTTCATCTCACACGCTGCAGTACGCTTGCAGCAGAATATCCTGCATCTCACACGATGCAGTACGCTTGCAGCAGAATATCCTTCATCTCACAAGATGTTGTACGCTTGCAGCAAAATATCCTTCATCTCATACGATGCAGTACGCTTGCAGCAAAATATTCTTCATCTTACACGATGCAGTTCGCTCGCAGCAGAATATCCTTCATCTCACACGATGCAGTACGCTTGCAGCAGGATATCCTTTATCTAAAACAATGCTATTCGCTAGTAGCAGAACATCCTTCATCTCACACAATGTGGTACGCTTGCAGCAGAATATCCTTCATCTCACACGATGCAGTACGCTTGCAGCAGAATATCCTTCATCTAACACGATGCAGTACGCTTGCAGCAGAATATCCTTCATCTCACACGATGCAGTACGCTTGCTAGCAGAATATCCTTCATCTCACACGATGCAGTACGCTAGCAGCAGAATATCATTCATCTCACACGTTGCAGTACGCTTGCAGCAGAATATCCTCCATCTCTCACGCTGCAGTAAGCTTGTCGCAGAATATCTTCATCTCACACGATGCAGTACGCTTGCAGTAGAATATCCTTCATCCCACAAGATGCTGTACGCTCGCAGCAGAATATCCTTCATCTCACACGATGCAGTACGCTTGCAGCAGAATATCCTTTATCTAACACAATGCTATCCGCTTGCAGCAGAACATCCTTCATCTCACACGACGCGGTACGCTTGCAGCAGAATATTCTTCATCTCACACGATGCAGTACGTTTGCAAGCAGAATATCCTTCATCTCATACGATGCAGTACGCTAGCAGCAGAATATCATTCATCTCACACGATGCAGTACGCTTGCATCAGAATATCCTTCCTCTCTCACGATGCAGTACGCTAGCAGCAGAATATCATTCATCTTACACGATGCAGTACGCTAGCAGCAGAATATCATTCATCTTACACGATGCAGTACGCTTGCAGCAGAATATCCTTCATCTCACACGATGCACTACGCTTGCAACAGAATATCCTCAATCTCACACGATGCAGTACGCTTGCAGCAGAATATCCTTCCTCTCACACGATGCAGTACGCTAGCAGCAGAATATCATTCATCTTACACGATGCAGTACGCTTGCACTTTAACAATCTTGGATGAAAAAGATCATGACAATATACTTGAATTTAAATGTTGTTGAATTAAAAATCATCATATAAAAACTGCAAGATAAAATATGTTAAAGATAAATTGACGAAATGTTCGGAATAAAACATAAAAATTTGACAAACACATACATTTAATACAGACGCAAAGACGAATTTCTCTCACACTCCTTTTAGGCACTCACACGCCCACCATAAATTAGCTTTTCCACGCTAAAGGGTTCAGCCAGGACACCGCATCAAACACCTCGGATAAGGACTGAGGTTCAAGATCAGTGTCGGCTTCACTGGTTTACCCTTGCTGCGTCAGAATTGTTTTTCCCAGATCCACCCACGTCCATCCGGTTTCTCAATGAGACGTCAGGTGGGGGAATGAGCATCAAATTGATCCGTTTGCAATCATTCTCAACTCAGGCCCATCCATTGTACGCTCTCTTGCTATCTCCGCTCTAATGTTACATCTCCCTAAAGCCTGCTTCAGGCCATCCATCTACGCAAACTTCGGTTTGTCTCTTCTTCCGCTAGATCAACACCCACTTACCTCCTTCCTTTCTTTTTCGACAATCTCCCGTCATCAATCTTCACCATGTATCCGAACAACCTCAGAAAACGTGAATCTATCCTGTCCTCCCCTTCCTCGCCATCCCTGCTCTAATTCGATCAATGCGATTAATGATCCTACCCTCAGCGTAACTCCGGCTATGCATCTCAAACATTTTATCTCGAAAACATCCACCGATCTCCCCTCTTCCGCTATCGCGCCGACGTTTCAGCCCCGAAGAGCACTGTTGGAACTACTCCCTCTTCATAGAACTCCGATCTCTATGCTTCCACATCCAAAGAACCTACAGCTCATTGCAGTGCACCTAACATTTTATAACAAAGCAGTGTATATGAATTGATTTGATCCTCAGTTCCACCAGATCCTAAACGCGAGTCATAATAGGCTCTCCCGTAGGGCTCGATGATCATGGATTCCAGATGGGCTCGCACACCTCAGTGTGCGAAAAAAAACAGCGCTTTCAAAGTTAGAAAAAAATGAAAATTTAGCAATGTCAGGTGCACACTGGTGCGCATAAGAAAAACTCTTAGACGAAACGGACCTTCGCTTCCAATCATTTAGTACTTCCAGAGTGATATATATGCACGCTAGTGCGTACAGGTAGCATCGCGAGACTAGTACAAGGTTTACGGTTGCACGGACAAAATCAGCTCCGACAGCAACGCAACACGACCTAGGCCTCCACGCGGTCCAGGTCAACCACAGTACACTTCATTTATTCAGGTAAGACTCAGACGGAACGAATCCTCGCCTCCAATCATTTAGAACTTCAAGGGTAATATGTATTCGCGCTGGTGCGCACAGGCATCATCGTTGGTACTGGTACAAGGTTTGAGGCTACACGGACAAAGTCAGCTTCAACAGCAACGCAACACAATGTTTACAGCTACGCGGTCTAGTTGAGTAGAGGTGCAATTGAGTTATTCAGGTAAGATAAAGACTCAGAGGAAATGAATCCCCGCCTCCAACCACCCAGAACTCCAAGAGTAATATGTGTGGGAAAACATTTCTCATACCCTGCCAACTAAGACATTCCATTTTTAACCCATGTGTGTTTGTGTTTCGATAGTGAAGGAACCCTGGTGTCGTGGTTTGGAATTCCTGAGGTGAGGGTAGAGTAACAGCCCCCCCCCCCCCTTTTCATCCACGGTCTTTCAGACCGCTGGACCCAGCCTCTTTCTCTTGAATCACTTCTAGACTTATAAACAATTGAGAATGAAGTAATGCAAATAAGTATCCATTAAAATAAATATCTATGTTGAAGATGATGAGACTATTATAGTAAAGTAGCTAGATATAATCTTTCGATTGGAAGCGTTAAACCATGGTCAGAACCAGGTAAGCTAATAAGCCTACCAACGCCACCGTTAGATGGCGTTGTATGCCGAAATGTTGGCCCCCGAATCTTATGAGGGAGGAGTTGCCTTCGAACTGTGAGTGATGCCGGACGTGTGAGGCGGCAAGGTCCGACTAAATGGATAATATATCCAATCTGCGACAAACGATAAGTTATTAAACTAAGACCGTAAGACTAGTTTAATACAGTGACGCAGTGATAGCAGTAGACTAACCTACATACTCTGAGGTAGGGAATTAATGTAGTTAGCTCTAGCAACTGTAGCTACACCGTGGACGTGACAGTTGACGATAGCGTCATTCGATGGAAAACAAAGGTAATTAGTCATTCGAATTGAGATTACAAATGCCCCCAACTTCACCAGTCGGGATTTTGGGTTGTTAAAGGAACAAGAGTTCCAATCATTTAACATGTTCAATCTATGTATGAAAAATTAGGTAAATATGTAGTTAAAAGAAAGTAAAAAAGGTCGTGTAAATAAGCGAAGGTGAGAAAAAAACAATCACAATATGCACGCACGCCTGTGCGCTCAGATAGTATTGTCAAAATTGGTACAAGGTCCATGGCTTCTCGGATTAGATCAACTCCAACAGCAACGCGTCACAAGGCTTATAACTACGCGGTACAGGTCAACCCCAAAAACTACATATGGTCCGTTCATGCGCGAGCGAGCACAGACTAAAGAGAAAACACCTATTCACAAAATCACAAACAGAAACTCACGAAATTCACAAGGATTGTTATACATGACAAAATTGTGGATCGTGAAGAAGAAAGTAAGGGCAGGTTCGTCACGGGCAGAAAAACTGCTCATATTATTGATTTTGCACTCATTGTTTAAGGGGCTAGGGTGGGGGGGCAGAGGGTCCTTGGGTCCCAATAGAGCCGAACGAATCCCGAAGGGTGACCCAAGTCCCCCGGGTCTTCCCGAGCTCCCTGGGTACCTGGAAACCTCTCGTCTCAGCTCATCTCGGCTTGTCTCGAATCATTTCGGCCAGTCTCGGCTCGTCGCGACCACCTCGACTCGCCTCATCATGTTTCGACTGATCTCGACGCACCTCGACCAGCGTCGACGCGGTTCTCGCCCTCTGCGCTGGTAATTGTGTGGAGTGTAATTGCAAACATTTTCACTCAAGCATTTTAGGGTGGAAGTGAGGTGGCAGAGGTGTCTCGGGTCCCAAAAGAGCCCGATGAATCCCGGAGGGTAACTCAAGTCTCCCGGGTCCCAAGAGCTCCCCTCGTCTCAGCTCATCTCGGCTTGTCTCGAATCATTTCGGCTAGTCTCGGCTCGTCGCGACCAACTCGACTAGCCTCAACATATTTCGACTGATCTCGACGCACCTCGACCAGCCTCGACGCGACCCTCGCCCTCTGCACCAGCAATCCGCAGACTGTAATGGTTAATTGTTCAACTCAAGCATTTCACATTTATACATTTTTCTGTGTATGGGTTTTACAGCGTGGGGAGGGGGAAGCAGGGGTCCCAGGGTCCAGAGGGGCCGGCCTCAAACGGGTCCCAAAGTTTTTCAAGGAGTAACCGAAAGGGTCTCATGGGTGTCCCAAAGAGCCTTGGAAGGGTCCAAGTGGGTCTCCCCAAATCCTCCTGGTCTTCCAAGTCCCCGGGGTTCCCGAAACCCCCGGGTCCCTCGAGTCCCGGGGGTCCCGTGAGTCCCCCCCACTCCTGGGCCACCTAGTCTCAACCAGCCTCGGTTCGTCTCGACTCATCGCCTCTCCACTCATCGCCTCAACCTGCCTCGACTCGCCTCGTCCCCTCCACGCACAGTGCCATTCAAGATTTTCACTCTCTAAGATCAACAGCAACATTAATTCACCTTTTAGCCATCAAAACATCTAGCTGTGCTCGGACATTTATTAGTCGCCGGGAGAGTGCAAATTCTCACATCGTAGGTTGGACTAGACTAACTAACACACTGCATAATCCACCTAGGGCCCCTGCGGGCGTTAACGATACATAATTAGATAACTAATCCAAAATTGATCACCATGAAAAAGTGCATAGATAGATAATAGAGCTCACGAAATAAGAAATAATAAAATACTAAAATAGAGTGTTATTGTTCTATAAAATGGATGATCATCTATCCACCCCCAAAAAGCAGTGTATTAACAAAAAACTTTTGCAGGAGGGGTTATCTCTTCCCCCCAACTATAAACTAAGGTATAGTATTGGGAGAGCACAAAACGATAATCTGTTTGTACAGCTACCTATAAACCCTTTTCGTTGAAGTATTTTCTCTGCATGCACCAGACCGTTAAAATGTCAAAAAAAAAATTAGTTATATCAAATTATTGTTTTCGCACGCAGAGGAGTACTAGCCTACCAGAATCAAGAGAGATTGCGATGCCCCGCGTCTCAGCTCTGGTGGAGATAGACCTCTAATCTAATCTTATCTATTCTAACACTTTATACATTCTTACTACACTCTAAACCTCGATATAATACACTCGCGTCCGCATCCTTGAAAACTCCATCATGTGGAGATTAAGAAGCCAGAAAGTAATAACGCAGCCTTTTCTCAGTCACACTTTGACTTGTAACCAAGCACTGACCTGGCTCCTTACTCTGATAAATGCTCTGCTGCCAACATAGGAACTCTGGACTGCGCTCACCAACAACAAACGAAGGCCACAGCCACGACGCCTCTCTACCGACCATCTTAGGCCTCGATTATGGTAGAATTCATTTCTATTTTGAAAGCTTTCTACAGTAATTCTTACCCACGATTTTTTGGAAATGTCACATTTGGTCATGCAACTAAGATTCGTGTTCGATATCATACCCACCCATGTAGATTTGAAAAAAAATATTCCAGACATTTTCATTGTGAAAAAGAAATAACTATGAGGGAATCGTCATCCCCGTCATGCTATTTCATTACAACTTATATCAATTTGATAAATGTATGTGTACGAGTACCTTGCCTGACGGATACCCGAGTTTATAACACACATGCGAGTGTAATTTAAACTGCACGCATGTACCGAGTTGTTAACCTATTTGATGCAAATCATCAGTAAACTGGACAACTGATGGTGGAAAAATTCCTACTTGTATTTACATGACTACTTACCAGCATCTGGACTGTCAAATGGCGGGCAATGAACTGTGCTTGCTTGTCCTCTTTGCAGGCACCACAGAAGCCAAAGGCCACAGAACAGGAAAGCATCCCTCGACAGCACGTTGTGCCTCGACAACACGGCACGTCTCGGTGGCCCCTTAGGGCTGTTCCGGTGCCAAGCCTCACTTGAAGGCCACCATCGGGTTTTTGCGGGTGGTCTCATCCAGAGAAAACTACATTTTTTCCTTTTGATGGGCCAGCTCCTGCTGTGAGTCATATCACGTTGACAGCCAACCTTTCTGTCCATGTGGCTGCTCACTCACCAATGGCTTTATTGAGCGGAATGTATTAACTTTAAAGCTGTTCGCTCACCGGTGGCTTTATTGAGCGGAATGTATTGACTTTACAGCTGCTCACTCACCAATCACTGTATTGAGCGGAATGTATTAACCTTATAGCTGTTCGCTCACCTGTGGCTTCATTGAGCGGAATGTATTGACTTTACAGTTGCTCACTCACCGGTGGCTTTATTGAGCGGAATATATTGACTTTATAGCTGGTCACTCACTGGTGGCTTTATTGAGCGGAATGTATTGACTTTACTGCTGCTCACTCACCAGTGGCTTTATTGAGCGGAATATATTGGCTTTATAGCTGCTCACTCACTGGGGGCTTTGTTGAGCGGAATGAATTGACTTTATAGTTGCTCACTCACCGGTGTCTTTACTGAGTGGAATATATTGACTTTATAGCTGATCACTCACTGGTGGCTTTATTGAGCGGAATGTATTAACTTTATAGTTGTTCACTCACCGGTGACTTTATTGAGCGGAATGAATTGGATTTAAAGCTCCTGGGGCAAAGGGTTTGTTTTCATGCATTACACAGGAGTAACAGTGGAGTAACTTATCAATTAGGATGCGAACTACATCACAAAATGAAGGGATTCATTTCAGGCTCACTTTTGAAAGGGTGCTCAAGAGAATCAGGCGCTTCTTATTGAGTTTTCCGGCTTTGACGTAACCGAGACTTTTAACAAATATTATTCAATATTGAACTCTTTTCCACCACTTCACGTTTAACATTGCAAATTTGGTACACTCAAATTTCTTCTCTGATTATTTCATATTGCGCTCAATTTGTCCGAGACATGGTAATGCCTGTTTGCTAGCTGGTCTCCCTTCCACTCCCCTCCTCCACTCGCTGGGTGGTCACTGCACCGATCTGCCGAGGGTCGCCCACTGTTGGTGACGTCGTGATAATATTCTGGAATGGAACAAAAAAATCAGTGAATTAATTAGTTTTCAAGATGGCCATGCACAGTTTGAGTTTTGAACTGTCTGAACCGTTTTAAATGTTTTTCAATCGTTACAAAATTGTCATATTCAAATTAGTAAGACGAAACCAATTTTGTAACATGCTCGTCGACAGTTAAAAGAAAAACATCTCTTATGGTCCATGTGAGTGCGACCTATGAATATGTAGGGACACCTAGACATTTAGAGAAAAGGGCACATCTGCAGATGTCTACGGCCGGACTCTGAACGTTTTGCAAACCATTTGCCTGAGTCGAGGAAAATTCATCTCTGCGAACAACAGTGCACAGCACCAAGCTGATCTAAGAACTCGTGAGTTGATTAGCCGCAGCTGTGACAGAACCAAAACTTTTTCACGCAAATCTAGCAATAAACCATTAACTAACTGTGCCAGACGCACTCTTGTTTGCGCCAAACGAGGCTTCTTTCAAGATTATTTGTCGTCGACATCACATGAGTTTGGTGCAGGCGTCTCTCAAACCAAAGGATCGAAACATTCTGCATGGGACATAGACTTAAATCACTCTGTAGCTACATCGAGTTATTTTGCTCGGACGCCATGGGTTTAACCGATCGTTCCATAATGCTAACCGTGAGGTGACGACGCTATGTAAACCAGAGTAATGAAAGAAAAATATATTGAGCTGCCGAATAATTGATTCAGCAAGATAGAGCCACTTGATGATGATCGAGAACTTGCTGACGCAGAAGCAACTAATGGATTAACGCGTGACGATATTGTTCTGGTTGATGATCCCCAACATTTTTGCATAACGAATGCTCTCAGTAATATAGAAACATTCTGGACGAGAAGATTTCCCTAAAATTTTTGCGAATTATAAAAATGTTAAGCGAAATATTGCATGCAAAAAGAAGAAACCTACTTTTTGGTCTGCCTATTTTTGAAAATCCATATTTTAGGATGGAAATGGTATCTTGGGCGTGATTTTTTGCCTGTCGACCTTTATGCACAATAAGGTGTCCTTCTCATAGTAAAAAAATAGCAAAGCCCTATCGCCGTTCAATACACAAGACAATGCATATGACCTGTGTTCTCATGAACTAAAAACAGTTCTTTTCTTCTGACATAACTGGGAGTGTGTTCAATTCGGCCCATCGTCATTGGAATGTCAAATTGATTTGATCAACTGTCCATTTGCCTCTCGATGCGCGATTGAACTCATGGTTATTCGTATTTTTAAAGTATTTGATGTTGGGATATACAACAAAAATATCCATTTTCGGATTCCATTAACTATGGACTGGAAAATAGATAACAATGAAGGGAAGAAAATACAATACACATGCATTGTAAATGGACACAATTCTTGTTCACCATTCTTCCATCTGATAGAAACACGTGGCATACAATCCCCGTCCCGCCACCGTTACAGCCACACACCGTCAGAAGTTAATCAGTTCAGGGGAGAAAATACAAAATTGTAACACAAGAGGTTGAATGAACGACCACATTCATTCATCACAAACGTTATAGATGCAAACTGAATAGAATTCCTTTTATATTTAGACGATTGTTTTCATCGCCATCAAACCGTAGATGTATTGCATTAACATCATTTGGTTGTGTCATCAATATTGTCTTTCTATAGTATTTAGTTTATTTTCAACTACTTCCCTAACTAACCGTAGCTCCCATCTACCCCCTTTTCACCACCGAACACCTACTTCAACCGACAATTTTCTGAACAATAATTTTTTCTACCGACCATTTACCTCCAAAAAATATCCCAAGTTAGCCTGCACACCCCAATGAGTATTTTTCTCCTGCAGCTGGCCACTTTTGGTAACCAACTCTATTCCACACATACAAACGCCTCACAACATCACCACTTACCAACAAATTTCTTCCAATAAAACTTTCTAATTATTCATGGTTTTTAAGGATTTAAAATTGATTAAAGTAAAATGACATATCAGAATTACAGAAAAATCAAAATACACAGATGATACGTACCAAGTCTTCGTCAGCATGAGCTGTTCTGATGACAACATTTGTTATTAAGATGCACCTAATATTAATTTATAACTAAGGTTGGGGGGTAAGTTTGACTCCACATCCTACCGATCGATGGACATTGTTGAAGGACATTTTCTATTCTCCAATTTCAATAAATCGAGACATAAAATGAGGCCCAAATCCAATCAAACCAAACAGAGAGATTAAAACGTTGCATTGGACGATTGATTTCAAGAAAAATAAGCATAGTACGTAGGGTCACAGACATGTACTTAATCATGGCAATTTACTGTTCCAACAGACATTTATTAAAAAAACTGATAGTTGGGAATGCGCGACATGAGGGTGCCTATTACATTTCTTACACATTGAGAGGCCCACAAATACACAAATTTTGAAAATAACTGCTTAGTTAGCATGACATGTCACATATGCACAGGACGAAAAAATTATGAGTCATTTTATATGGGTATAATAAATGAATGGGTTTCTAGATGGACGAGATAACTGGAAATTTTAATATACGAAACTGGAAAAAATAGAATGAAAGTAACTATAAGCTGAAACTGATGAATCACAAATAGCGGACCCGGTAATTTCCATAGCGGAAGTAAATTATAATTCAAGAATCTCTGCACGTACAATTCAAAAAGGTATGATTTTAGTTTGCGTTTGAAGGTATCTATCCTGCTACTCGTACTTATACCTACGGCAATCGAATCCCAAGTTTTGGCAGCTCTGTATTTTAGAAATAGTTGGGACTGTGTAGACTACTTATTGGGAATTTACAAATTCGCATTGTTACGAAGATCTAACATAGAATTATTTCTAATGAAAAAATCTCTATAAATTTAAGATAAATGAATCAAAGCTTGGATCAAATATTCCATTGATAAAAGAGAGACACGCTAGCATGTGATAGTGCTCTGATGACACGCTTTTGACTATGAATGATAGGTCTTATGATTGTTTTGTAGGTAGAAGCATATACGAATAGGTCAGAAAGAGATGAATGACACTGTAGTACAAAAGATTTTAGCAGTCGTCGTGAGACACACGATTTGGATAATTTGGATAATTTCCCGGCATCTACAATTACACCGAGAAACTTAGTTTTTGCGACATATGAAACTGGTTGAGCTTTCAATTCGACTTGTGTGTTATAGGATGGGTATTTTCCTCCTGGAAAATTTCATGACCTGCGTCTTGTCGACATTTAGCGTCAACCTATGGATGTGGACCAGGTTGAAATGTACACCAATTGATGATTCACATTAGTAATAGAATCATTGAAATTATTTCGGGTAAAATAAACTGTAATATCACCTGCAAAAAGTACGAAGGTTAACCTGTCGCTAGTGTTTACAAGTCATTCATATAGATATGGTAGAGCGAGGGCCCAAGGATCGATCCTGCGATACTCCAAAATTCAGCCTACTGACAGGTGTTGATTGTTTATTCCAACTCAATAGGGGTTTTCTATGGAGAAGATAACTTTTTAGCCAGCTCTTGTCAATAAAACTAACTCCATAATGCTGTCATTTCGCTACCAATATCACGTGATTCCCGAAATCGAAGGCTTTGTTAGGTACAATAAAAGTTGACACAATGATTTTCTCACTAGCAAACCCATCAACAACGTCTTCAGTAAATTTCAATTGAGCATGTTCTGTATTCATAAAACCTGGAATTAAAATTGATGTTGGCTTAGTAGGTTATTTGAGACAAAGTTAGTATAAAGTCTACCATAGAATACATTTTCAATAACTTCACCTAAGACGGGCAGGACTGATATTGGGCGATGCGTCATTAAGTCGGTTTTGCTACTATTTTTAAAAATTGACCTAATTTTTAGCGGTTCTGAGTTTATCATGAAGAGTTCTTTGCATGAGTGACTTATTGATAGGTAAGGTCAAAGGACATACAATAGTTCCAGGTATACTTTTAATTGTATTGGTTTGGATGTTATCCCATCTGATTTTTAAACCATTACTGAGAACTTTTACATCGGTTGGGTCGGAGTGTTAAAGATTGACTGTTCAGGCATTGCATTCTCTAAATAATGTTTGTAAGGGATGTTGTTGCTAATAATTCATTTACTAAGAGTATTATGAATACCATTGAATACCACTGATAGCATTTGAAATCGTTTGTGGATAAGTGATGCCTGCATCACAATGAATAGTTGAATTCAAATATCTTGTTATTTTTTTCCTAGAAGGTTACTTTGGATTTTCAGGACATTTTTGTTATTCCTTCGAGAAGTCTCATTCAGTTTTTAGTCATTGTTTTCATGAGCAATATTACTCATTGTATGGAAGATATTTTTGTAGTGTTTAAGTTCACCTCTAGGAGTGATGGGATGCCTTTTGAATCTAAGGTACAGTCTCTTTTCGTGAGAAAAATGAGCCCGGTATCATCATTGGTTGAGCTCTTTTGTTCTAAGCGGAAAATGCACCTCGAACAGTTTAATTAATATGCTATGGAACTGCGTGAAAACATCATCTGAGTTTACTGCGGATACTGTTTAATTAAAGTCGTAAGCTCTCAGCGCATCCTTAAAGTTTGAAATGTTACGGTCGCTAGATTTACGATAGGAAATTAAAGTCGAATTGCGGTATTCGTGAGAATTCGGTTCATGAATGAAAATTGGGAAATGGTCGGAGACATCGGAAATGATCACAGCTGGACGAGTTACTCTGCCAACAAATGATCACAGTTGCATGAGTTACTCTGTCAACAAATGATCACAGCTGCACGAGTTACTCTGTCAACAAATGATCACAGTTGCCCGAGTTACTGTCAACAAATGATCACAGCTGCACGAGTTACTCTGTCAACAAATGATCACAGTTGCCCGAGTTACTCTGTCAACAAATGATCACAGCTGCACGAGTTACTGTCAACAAATGATCACAGTAGCCCGAGTTACTTTGTCAACAAATGATCACAGCTGCACGAGTTACTCTGTCAACAAATGATCACAGCTGCACGAGTTACTCTGTCAACAAATGATCACAGTAGCCCGAGTTACTCTGTCAACAAGTGATCACAGCTGCACGAGTTACTCTGTCAACAAATGATCACAGCTGCACGAGTTACTCTGTCAACAAATGATCACAGCTGCCCGAGTTACTCTGTCAACAAATGATCACAGCTGCACGAGTTACTGTCAACAAATGATCACAGTAGCCCGAGTTACTTTGTCAACAAATGATCACAGCTGCACGAGTTACTCTGTCAACAAATGATCACAGCTGCACGAGTTACTCTGTCAACAAATGATCACAGTAGCCCGAGTT
>SDVV010019502.1:0-13517 GCA_016164225.1 Gammarus roeselii | reverse complement strand
GGAGATTCTTTTATTCTCGCTGTGTGCAAATTTGGAACCGGCTGCCCGCTGATGTGGTGCAGTGTGATTCACTTCGCGGCTTCAAGAGGGCCCTGGCGGAGGAATTGGGGGCAGTGTTGTATGAGTTTTGCTAGACTAAATTTGATGTGATGTTGTTGCTTTGTTTGTGTTGTCAGCGGTTGTGTGCAGTTGTTGACTGTCTTCATTGTTTTGTTTTCTTTGGACCTATTGAGCGCATTCCGACCAGCGTCCTGCTGCAGTACTTGTACAGTGCTGTTCATTTTGATTGCTGGCGCGCTGAGGTGTACTGCCTCCCATGCCTGCGTGCCCTGTTGGCGGGGCTGTTAGGGCTGTGGGGGGCTGCAAAGGTGAGATGCAAAGGTGAGTTACAAGGTTTTCACTGCCTCTTTCCCAGAAGTTTTTCTCAAGGAGGCTCCAGCATGGTATCTAGGCTCATGATACCAGTTATAGTATGAGTCCAAATGACCTACACTTGCATCTGTTCAGAATCTGTGCTGATGAGCCCTCTTTCCACTTCATTCTTTTTTTTAATGAGAACAAGAGATGTCCCTGTAGATTGGAACAAATCACAGGTTGTTGCAATATCATATGCCAAGTCTCACGCTGATACTTTGAATTACAAACTGGTGAACTCAGCATCAGTATGCTGCAAATCAATAGAAATAATACAGTCATTTTTCTGGTAGACTGAGTTTTTCCAGAGCAACTATGCATTGTCATCTCATCAATTGATACAGTTCCTGGAGTAGCCATAGCGCTGAGGAGGATCAGAAGCTGTTGACTTATGGTGATGTCAGGAAGTGGATTGACAAAAGAGCATTAGGGACGTCATAATGTTTCACTTTCAAACGCATTTGATGTAGTGAATCAAGTGGTTCCCTTGTTTGGGTGGCGATCTTAGCAGACTGGTCTTGGAACCACTGCTGTTCTTCATCTATATTAATCATATCTACAGTAGTCTTTCATGCAAGTTCAAGTCATTGCACAAGCTGCACTTGAGATGGTAATGCACTAACACTGAGCCTGCTGTTTAGGGAATCCAGTCCCTAATTACTGTTCTTAAACCCGTGTTTTCATGGCACTTCTCAATGTTGAACTGGTGGGCATAGCTGTGCTGTCCTCCCCCAGCTCTGTTGCTCCTCACTGGTTTGTGGTGCTGCTGGAGTAGGCTGCAAAGGTAAGAGACTCCTAAGTGGGTTGGATAGAGTTTAATCCTGTTGCAAGGTTCTGAAATCTTTGACTGAATCCAGACTATAGAATTGTGATGCATTCTTACTGCAGCAGTATAGATTTTGATGCTCGTCAGTTCCAGTTAATTACTGTTCTCTCCAAGGTAGAGCATTGAAATTTGTCATTACATATTGAGCTTTTGGTGTTGATGTAGATACAAGTCTCAAATTACATTAGATTTGAGTAGTGCCTGCAAAGGCTAGTTGGTCAACAAATAGCTTGTTGAGATCAACTGTCTTTAGTTCACCAGACCTTATGTTATTGATGTCATTGTTGTTTCTTAGCCCTAGCTCCTACTGCAGTAAAGGAGGCCTATACGGCCCCTTTATTAGACCTATACCAATAAGAATATTGATGCCGTCTTGCAGACGCTCCTACAGATCACGCACCAACATGATATTATGATAGAGCCTGTCAGGTGCAATAGTTGGACATGACGTCTAGACGAGCTCAACAATATTGGGTAAGCCACAGCAAGGTAGGCACAGCCGCCACAGACTGGAGATGCTCCCCAGCTTATATTGGTATGACTGGAGGGCCGAGTGGCGTCCACATCTTAGCCTCTACAAGTTAACCCTGTCACCCAGGGGCAACCCCAACTCCTCCACATCTACTTCCATTGGGTGACTCGGACAATGTTAGATCTTTGGTCAGCCAGTGCTAGAGCTGTGAAGTGTATTTCTGTTTGTGCATAGGTGTGTTGTCTGTAGGATGAGGAATGGTGGTGTAAAGGGTGCCCAAGTGTGTTGCCATCATTTGATGCATGTTTTGGTGGGTTTGATGTGGTTTGAACAGTTGGTTGCAAGGACAAGCAAAGTTCAGAATCTTGTTTGAGAATTGTTGCCCCCTCATATCAGGATGATGTTTGAGAGAGAAGACCTTGGTTTCCTCTATCAGATGGGGATTGACTGCAGTCTGTCAACAGCCTGTTGTAATGTTCTGCTTCTTTGTATAGAGTTAATGTGTGTGAGAGCTAGGTGAGAGAACCAGGCAGGGTTTGCATAGGAAATGAAAGTGTGATGAATTGTTTGAATAGTATTGTAATTGATTCTCTGAAGTGTCAGTAGGTAGTCGTGGCAAGTGCCGAATCACATTCAGTCTAGGTTTGGTTTTAGTACTGATGTTGCTTGTTCAAGGATTGAATGTCATTAGCTGCTCCAAAGGTAGTGATAGTGGAGCTGTGGGTTACGGGTACATTGTTGAGTGTTACAAGAGGATGGATGCAGTGTTCATGGTTATATGGTGTTAATAATGCAAGAGATGACTTGCTTGTAAACACATTCATTCTGTTTGTTGCCCTAAGAACAGATGTCAAAATAGTTAGATATGACTGGAGATGTGGTGCTGATATGCAGGTTGAGTTGTGTAGGTGTGCTTGAAGGTGTTGGAGTGAAGGGGAAAGGAACAAGCCCTGTTGTGCTCAGTATGAGGAGCATCTCATGGATCGATTTTGCGAGTGTCCAAAGCTCTTTCACTCATACATCCACAGTAAAAAGAAGGGTTGTTTATCTGTTAGTCCTCTTCATGCTGCTTGGTGGTGAGTACGTTGACTGCCCCCAGGTCATGAGTGAAACTTTTGCTGATGCGTTTGCTTCCATTTTTGTTGTTGATGCTCCTCCTAATCCAGCTCTCAATCAGGTCTTTCATGGAGGGATGCCTGATTCAGTCACTCATGCTCAGGTGCTTAGCGTGTTGTTAGCTTCAGGCGCTTTGTCGGCAATGGGGCCCAATGGCTTACATCCAAAGCTTCTGAAGAGTTGTGCGAGTGCACTGTTGGGGCCTTTGTTAATTCTATTTCAAAGTTTATTACTTTGTGGAGTTCTTCTAGACTTGTAGCTGGAGTCAATTGTGATCCCTCTGTTCAAGGGTAAGCTACGGCATGATCCTCTGTATGATCCCTGTCAGCCTGACCTTGGTGTGCTGCAAAAATTTGGAAAAGATTATTGTTTCCGGTCTGTTCGAGTTTCTTGAGAGAAATGAGATTCTCTCCCCTCACCAGTTTGGATTCCGGAAATTTTGGTCTACTGGGGATCAGCTTCTCTTGGCTTATTCAGATGTTTCAGACTGGGTGGATGATGGCTTTGTTGTGGATGTTGTGCTGCTCGATTTTTCAAAGGCATTCGATGTGTTTTCTCATGATGTGTTGATACACAAGCAGATGGAGGTGGGAGTTGGGCCAGTTTTGCTTGGCTGGATTTGTTTGTTTTTAGCTGGTCATTCTTTGAGGGTTGCTGTTGGTGGGTTTTGTAGTGAGTCGAGAGAGGTGGTTAGTGGTGTGCCCCAGGGTTTGAGGCTGAGCCCTGCACTATTTCTGATCTACGGTAATCACATCACAAATGGAGTGCTGTGTTCTTTCAAAGCATTTGCTAACAACTACAAGTTGTCCCTTTGGTACAAGAGGGTGAAGGAGTCTGCAGTTGCTGGTGTGTCATATCTGTAGTTGGATTTGGACAGAGTATGCGCAGTTTCTTTGTCTTGAAGCTTGAGGTTGAGCTCCGAGAAGTGTGTGGTGCTGAGGTTTGCTCATAGGTTTGTTGAGTGGACTTATGAGAATCCACTGGCTCAGTACTATTCAAGTGGGATTCCATTAAAATTTGTTCAATCCCACAGAGACCTTGGTGTGGTGGTTGATGTAAAACTGAAATTCCACCATCATGTCAGAGAGGTGGTGGGTATGACTTCAGGATTGGCCAATAGCCTGCTTAGATCCACCGTTTGCCATTGTCCTCACTTCATGGTGTCCCTCTTTGTGATGCACATCAGGCCTCTCATGAATTATTGTTTGTCGGTGTGTAATGTGAGTTTTCTTGGGGATTTGAGATTGCTCAAGTCTGTTCAGAGGAGATGGACAAGAAGTGTGGATGGTCTGGCTGAGTTGGATTTCTTTTCCAGGCTGAAGGGACTTGGCTCATTTTCTATAAGAGGAAGGTTTCATAGAGCAACCTCATTGAATACTGGAAGGTCATCTGCAGGCTGGATGGTGGCGCCAACCTTGGGGGGATTTTTTGGAGAGCTTCTGATGCGAGAACACGAGGCCATCCCTATAAGCTTTTGATGCCAGCTTGTAATATAAACATCAAGAAAGATTTTTTGGAGCATGATGTGTTCAGTTGTGGAACAGCCTTCCAAGTTTTGTGGTGGTCAGATTCCCTGGCTGCGTTCAAGGGATCGCTTGCCGAGTTTCTGAGTGATGTTCTGTTCGAGTTTGTTTACGTTGGGGGAGGTTTTTCTGTAAAATGTTGGTATCCTAGCTTTAGATCTACCTGCTGGACACGCCACCCTAACCCCCCCTCCCATTTTTTTAAATATATCGCTGTGATGCTGGAGTGGTGGGTTGTGCTGTGTGTGTGTGGGTGGGTATGAGTGTGTTTGTGTGTGTGTGTATGTGAGTGTGTGTCTGTCTGGATGTGTTGCTTCCTTGTTGTACAGTGTGCTGTTCTATTATCTATGTATTTATTTTTTTGTCCTTCATACAGAAGGTTCATGTGATAGCCAATGGTGCCCACTAATTCCAGTTCCTATTCCTGTGTTAACATAGCTGTTCTCAATATTGAACTGGCGCGCATGGCTGGGCTGGCCTCCCCCGGCGCTGCTGCTGCTGCTCCTCACTTGCTTGTAGTGCTGCTGGAGGGGGCTGGGAAGGTAGGAGACCTGTTTTCCCAATCAATTTCATGGCAACCAGCGACAATCAGTTTTTCAAAAGTAGCAGGGTCAAGTTAGGATTAACTATTGACAGTAAATTGTCCATTGCTGTTACAGATTGGGGAGTAGCTAACAACATAGTTCAGGTAGTTGGTACTTCACTTACTTGATTTTGTAAGAGCAGTGATGTTTGTTGATAATACTCCATGTTATCTGAAAAAAACAGGGCAGCTAATTATAGAAGTACAATGTGACATTCAAGAAATTTCATACATCTACATATGTGAATAAAAGTTTTACAATCATTTCCAAGTAGCTGTCAACCTTCGACTAAAAGAGCCATAAGGAGTAAGTCCATTGTTTATTGGTAAAGACCTTGTCATTTTCAAAGACCGCTCCCATTATCTTCACTATTTTGTGAAATGGCTCAGTTCAGACATCATTTTTTTATTTAAAGGGCCAATGGAAAAGTCAATGAATGTTTTTTCTTCTTCAATTTGGACCATACAGCATTCAAATCCATGCAATATTGGCTGGGCATAGGCGTTTAGAAATGCAACATGAAGAGCATAACTTGGCAGAGGCCAAGTAGTTAACTCAATTTTAGAGAATAGCAATGATGTTGATGTTGAGTGCTGCATACTGTTGTCCCCTCTCATTTACACCAGGAAGGATCCAAGTAGTGTTTCTTGTAGCTGTTAGGGGCCATGTTTTGATTTTAATTTATATTAATTGTAGGGACTGAGGCTGTGCATTTATAATATTGAATTACCATTATTCAGCACCGCCAACTTACTGGCTTCTCCCTCTGTGGCCTCTCATCAGAAAAATCAGTGTGTGAATTTTGCCATCACAATGTTGGGATCTCAGTCCCCATAGGAGGATGCCCAGTAAAATATTCCAATTCAGTTAACAAGAGTTGCTTCACACCACTTGTGTATCCAGATACCCACCAACAGTTCATGTTGAGGATGTTACTATAATAGACCTAATCCCTGAGAAACTTGATTCTGTTCAGCAGATGTCTTCAAAAATCACACACCTAAGTGATATTATGATTGAGCCTGTCAGGTCCAATAATTGGGCACTATGTTGTGACGTGATCGACTGTACTAGGCACATCCTGGCACAGATTGGAAGGTGTTTTCTCTAGTCTAGAATAGTATGATAGACGCACCTTAACCTCAAGAGGTGAACCCTGTTACCCCTGAGCAGGGCAACCCCAACTCCTACCCATCAACCTCTGATGAGTGACTCTGTTCCCTATTTTCAGTCACTGCAAGAGCTGCATAGATATGTTGTCTGTAGGTTGTTGATGGTGGTGTAAATAATGTCAATGTGTGGTAACAAAGTGTTATGATTATTGGGGGGAGGGCTGGGACTGGGCCACTATCTTATTGAAGAATCATGTCCCCTCTCACATTTAAATGATTTTTGATTGAGAGAACCTCTGTTTCCTCATGCAGATGAGGAAGGGGAGGTGTACAGCTCATTGTACTGCTCTAGGCAGTGTTCTGTATTCCTTGTTGGGATATAATGCGTGTGAGAACAAGGTCAGAGGACTAGGCAGAATTTGCATAGAAAATAGTGGATATGATGAATTGTTTAAATTGAGTTGTAATTGATACCATGGAATGTTTGTAGATAGTTCTGGTAACTGCACAGGTCACATTTGGTCTAGGTTTGTAGCACCAATATTATTCATATGGGGTTGAACAAATTATTGTGTCCTATGTTGATCGAGTGGTTAGCGTATCTGACTGCAGTGCCAGCCTGTGGTGCTATATGTTTCAAGTTTGAGCCTCTGCAAGGACACAACGGGGCTGGCTCCTTTTCTTGCAAGCCTTTGTGGATGAACTGGGCAATGTTGATGAGTCATGTTATTGTGGTGTGTTGTGTCCTGTAATTTATGTAGAGGAAAGTGGTGTATGGGTATCAATTTGGTTTTGAACCCATCATTCCAGAATTTTTGAGAAATTTAGAAGGGGAGAAATAGGTTCTGGGAGATGCTTTGTGGGGTTTTAGGATAAATATGATTTTTGTTTGCTTGCAGGTGATGGGTATTGTGTTGTGTAGAATGGAGTGAAGAAAGTTTTTTGAAGAGTCCTGACAGCATTCAGACCAAGATGTTCAAGATGTATGCCATGCCATCAGAGCCCATTGCTGAGGAGTTTTTGGTCTGACTAATTATGGCTATAGTCATGATTAATGTGATAGGAGAGTCAATGTTAGATAAATCTATATTATTGTAACTGCTTGAGTATCTTCCTATTGTATGGATGATGTGGTAGATGGCTGATTGTAGATCAAGTGATTGCTGGGCTGGAGATCTAATGGTTATTTATTTAACACTAGAAAAATAGGACAGATTTCATCACAGGACATTAATTGAGGCCTTTACTGGCCTAATACAATTTCATTTGAATTTTTAAAAACCTCAACTTTCCACAATGCACAATAGAATAAATTGGCACACCAGTCCGGAGAGTATGTCCCAGTGGTTGCCAAGATTATTTCATAGACAGGACTGAGTTGCTGAGATTCATTGATCACACAATGCTAGTCGCTGGTTGCCGTAAGTTCTTGACAGTCCCAGTCACAGGACAGAAACAATTACCCTAGTCGCAGTTGCCGTCCCATAGAATGGGTATGGCAGCTGCTATGAAGAAGTGGTAATAAAATCACTTATTTAGTTCACTTTCCCATCTCCCTACACACAGTTCTGCTGATAGGTCAGGCGTGACATCACTTCATGGCCTTGCTTTGTCAAATTAAACACAGCCTCACCAACGCGGCCTGAACTATTGCCGAACACATATGAAACAAATTTATGTAATACCAACCTTTCAGATTTCCTTTTTTTTAGATCTTTCATTCATATGATTAACAAAATACCAACTTAATAGGGGGAGCGTGGCTCCCTTGTGTGTTCCCGTTCTTGATAGAGATGGAGTGAGGCACGCTGGGGGTCTGGGGATGTTCAGGTATTCATCTATTGGCCAACTTGTGGCCCATTGTCTGTAGGTTCATCTCCAGTATCCTTGACATTAAACCCCACATCTGAATCAGCCTAGCTGATCCGGAACGGTCTCCTGTCGGTGTAAAGGCTGAGAGAGCGCCAAGGTGAATCCTCTACTATCCAAGGTCATGGGGTGGGTGCCGCACATGTCTGTGATGTGGCCTGGAAGTGGGAGACCTGTATTCCGGCAGTGCTCTGTCTATGCCAGACCCAAAATTTAACCCAGAGGACACCCAGGAGATGGGTGGCTATTTTTAGGCAGTGAAGCCAATAGGGGTGCTGCAGCACAACCCAACAGATACCCAAGGGTGGAAAAGCCTGTAGCGGGTGCCAGCAAGAGAGCGGCACGCCCAAGGTGCCTGGTTTTATTCTATAGCCCAGGTGAGCCTGGTCCCAGTGGTCATAACCTAGGTTGGTGTGTGCTGAGTTGGTGTTGGTTTGGCAGGCTCCATGACCATGCCACTTGAACAGCTTGGGTGGGCATTTTGCCATTGCTTACATATCAAAGTTATTTTGATGCTTCAAATAACTGTTATCAAATAGACCCTATTCTACTTATATAAAGGGTAAACAGAATTTCAATGACAGAAAATCTAGTACACCTTCATGACAGTCAATATCATAGTCTGCAAATATAAAGTTAGCACTGGTTCTCCTAGGTACACCAACCAACCTCCCAAAAATATCATTGTATGCTTCTCTCAGTTTATTGAGTGATAGCGACTCTCGTAAATTAACACCACTGAGTTACAGTAGATGGGGTAGCAGTAGGTTTTAAAGAGCTGTATTCCAAGGCCTGTCAATAAAGGTTGAATTTCCTAATAAGCTAATTGCAAACCATGTTTCGTTTCCAAACCTGCTTTGAAATATCAATATTATTACACAAGTTGTGTGTTATTAAGTGACCTAAGTATGGAAAACGGTGCCCATCATCCAAATGAGCACGATTTAACACTTTAATCATATGGAACTGAAACCTTTGCATAGTGTAGGGTTTTACTAGCATTCAAACAGATTTGCTACTGTTGTACTCAATATCTAGTGTTGAGGTTTCTGCCTAGCATATATTTAGCATAATTTGAAAAGCATATACATGAAGGGTCAGTAGGACCATATCGTTTGCATAGCTAATTCAGTTAATGCAGCAGTTGCCAATATGACAGGCATGACATCACAGAACTATGTTTCTTACACTCACAAATAAGGGGGCGCTACATCGTGTTGCTTGCAAGCAAAATGAGACAAAATGGTGTGAGCATGCACTCCTTTGAGGTGAACCAGAAAAGCATAAAGCAAAACGCCTTAGTTGCAGTGCAACCAACAATCATGGAAGGTGTGAGGTGCTGAAGCTCAGAGTCTCTGAATTTCTGAAATTGAATGTAATTTAGTCATTCCATCACAAGTTGTCAAAATTGTGTCAAGTTACATTTCCCTTGTTGAATTGTTGCAGAGATTGCATCAAGACTCAATTTCTCTTCTTCAATGATTGCCAATATCTTGACGCAAAAGGACATACTCGGGAAACTGGTTGGCACAAGTGTGAATATGGCGGTAGTGGAACATGAACTTGAAAGAAAATCTACAAAAATAAACAAGTGGTGAGTCATCATTATCATGCCCTATAATAAATATGGAACCACAACAAATAGTTTGCTTACAGAACAAGAATGATACCATGAGTCTGCTGTGTGACGACCAGTCTGGAAATGTCCACTGCAGATCAGAGTTACTCCAAATAGTGATTCTTGTGGAATTATGAAAAATTGAACAACCACAGAGTTGCATATAATTAACTGCTAATGCTGTGGAGTTTTGAACAAATGCAATAACTCTGCAAAGTTGTTGAGCAGAGGAGAGGAAGTGTATATGCGTAGTTGTGGAGCAGCACAGACGCTTTCACTCCCGCTGCAGCTGAGATACTGAACAACAATGCGTGCAAAGCGGCATCTGTTCCTGCCTGAAGTATGAAACGCAATGATGGTGAATGCACGTCTTTGGAATAATGGAGACGGTCTCCTCCACTTTGAATTTTTGATAGTGGTTAACTAGCAAATCTCACAAAGTTCCGATCCTTGCGGCGGAGTTAGGTGGTATGACAAATTTTGTTGGAGTTGCTGTGTAAAGTTGGCATAGTTCATCAATAAATGCATCAATTTCAATGATATAGGACAGAGTTATTGACGACAATATTTTTGCAGAGTTGTAAGCAAAATTTATGCGGCATTACGCATACAACTAATATGAGAACTTTTTCCACACTGGCTGGACGAGGATGACAACTTCAATTTCCCACCATAAAAAAACAAGGGTTTAGTATAAAACATCTCTGACAAGGCCAACAACTCAATCATCAATGCTGATCTCGAATGACGGTTGGGGCGCGGAATACAGACTGGCCTAACCTGACTTGAGAGCATGTGTTTCCTTACTGCTAGGCAAAGGTATATATGTGTTTGAAACCAGTAGAGAAAAAAATGATATTATTCTGGGGTATATATGTAGTGCTAACCTGCAAGGCAAGGGTTTACTTTGAATAGGCCAACCTAGCATTCATGCATTAGTCCTCAACCAATTATGAACAAGGATGAAGAGACAAAAAAAATGCACTGTACCCCACCTTAGAAAATTCAACATCTGGCAAAAAAGAAGCAAAGATATCACACATCCCGGCAGGATCCTGTATTGTATCACCACTTAGCAGGCAGAAAAGAACAGCTGGGCAACCAATCTTTGTTTTTATGAGACAAGCATAGAACAGCTTACAGTTTTAGGGTAGAACAGCTCCACCATTTGGCAGGTGGAGGGAACCAACAGCTATAAAGCCAATCTTGTCATTCTAGATATAAACATGGAGCAGCCAACATCAGAAAAACATAGAAACACCTGAGGAAAGCTGAACTTCTATAAACTGCAATAACATTAAAATCAGTAAACCAGACTTCACAGAGTATCTATCTTATTCGCAATGGAGTTCACATAGACCTGATCAAACCTCAACACAAGATGATGCACATTAACCTCTCAGGAACACCTACACCACCACCACCCCTAGAACCACCACAATCAACTCTGCCACCACAACCAATCATGAGTCAAAATCATCAAGTGAGAAGAAGCAAATATTATCAACAGATGCTCCACTTTACATCTTGTTGTCAGTAATTAGCTATACAGCAATCTTCCAATTATATAAAACATTAGTTTGGGTGGAATTTACATTTGTTATGTTATTTTGTTCTAGAATCGACCAGTAATTTTAGGTTTGATGGTCTAAACATATAAACAATGTTCACTTACATCATCGTTCTGCATTATAAGTGTATATTAACAGCTTTTCTAAAAGAAAATCGCAACTTGTACAATAAAACGGGCAATAGGCCTTTTTGCGCCTTGACAAAATTATCCAAATATTGTACCCGACACGTGAACCATCACTTCATCAAAAAGTTGTGGTGTTTACACCTTCGGATTCTTGGTGTTGCCAGTTAATAGAGAGGTGAAAACCTCGAGATTTTACGTCAATAGCTTACAACTGAAAAGATGATTCCACCTGCATATATGAGGACGGAGTTTGATCTCTACCTATTAATCCACGATGACGTCAACGCTTATAAGCCTGTATGAAGCTTCCACAGTGATCACTCTGAAGGTAAACCCATAGAAAATGAATAAGTGTATATATCTCATGTTACACCACGTTATTTTCTTTCTCCGATTTTGGCATGAGGAAATCCCTTGGTCTTCACTAATAGAGCCGCTGTGCAGGAGAAGCCCATAGAAAAAAGGTAGGATGCAAGGGAACATATAGTGTTGGAAGAATCTCGCCATATTGTCATAAACAGAATAGTGCGACCTAAATAGGCAGCAGACTCCAGGTCACTGCCTATTCAGTAAAAATTCTAAAGCAGCACTAACTCCACCAACAAACAAATGGTTCTTCTATGTCAAAACACATTTAGCCTTTACAAAAAATGCAGAAAGCCTATGCATGAACAAAAACAGGTCACCTCTTATGACAAGCCAGAAACCACACATCAGACTTCCAGGCCCAAAGTTTTGCTGCGATGTATGCCGAAACTGCATACACTAATAAAGAGATCACGGCACTGAGAGTTTCCTAATGTCTACAAGATATTTGCCTAACACAATAACAGCCTCCCTCAAAAATGGAGCTGAAAAAGCAACTCCTCCCTCTAATGTCCGCAGAAAAAAATCTACGTCCAGGCTGGACAGCTTTTCTACCTACTCTGTTCTCTGTGCGTTATGTTTGGTGCAAGAGATGGAAAAAACTAGTAATTGTCAGATTCCTCACAGTCACAGTTAGGGCTCGAGAACATTAAAAAACCGACAGGGGGCACGAATTCCATATGACAAATGAGAAATGGGACATGGATGCCTCCAGCTATCTGTTGATAAGATTAGAAGTCGAAGAACAACTTGCATTGATGTTCCCTTAACATCATGTAAATGATGATTAATATCGTCACGCAGTCTCACTGTATCCCAGTGAAGTTGCCCCCTCAACTACACAATTTCATTCTGCGAATCATAGTCAACAAGAGTATAACGAATTATTGTTCAGCCCATTTGGTTGTACCGTCTACTTAAAAATAAGTTGGATGCAAAATATGTAAAATCCGATTCGACTTGAAGAAATTAGAGGTCAACTATTTATGAGAGTTTCAAAAATGTACTATTGAATAATTGTATGTAGATGACAGATTGAATAGTAGAATTGACGCAAGAAAAATAGGTGATGAGTGATTCAAAATTGAAAACATTAAATTGATTGTGCTCCATTTTAATAATAAAAAAAAATTAGAGGACGTGTGCATTATCAATCAGAAGGATGTTTGCAATAAACGGTTGTGCTTGCCATTAATTTTCAAAACGTGAGTGATGAAGACGACCTATTTGCTACAACTGTATCTTTAGTGTTATTACCTCTGCTTTGTGTTTTACCAATACTCCGACCTCTCGCACAAACTTTATTCACAGCGAATCCATCTTACTTCCGTGTACTCACACTTTTTTCGTCAGCATAGTACCTAGTCTGAATGTGACGACTGAAGGTGTTGGTGATTGTTGTCTACATTGTTTTGGACCGAACTTTGGTGTTCAGCTGTGGAGTTAGTTGTTCCTCTGAATTGATTGCGTTCAACTGCTTAGTCACCAGTAACTGTTCCGGCCATATGTCTTGCTAGTGGCCCTAGTATTCTTGTTTCCCAAAAGCGTCATCCGTGTAAATAGGGTCCACAAGTTTAAATTATCACTGTATATAAATATCTTTAGCTTGAAGTATTAGAGGCCATGGTGCCAATGCACGTTCTGTCAAGTAGCACGACTGGGGAAATAATCAGTCACTTATCAACAAACATTGAAAATGTTTCAAAGCAGAATTGGACCTGTAGAGGACAAGTGTCCCTACAATTGGTATTAAAATGAAAAGGTTAGCATACCTTGTTCATGGTGCTCATTCAAATAGACGGAATCATGGGAGACGACATCTGAAATGTAAGTTTCAGACCACTAGTTTGAACTACTCTGCTAGCGGCAACATCGTGTAAGCCTGCAGCAAGGCATGAACCAATTCACTCATTCGATA
>SDVV010019501.1:0-13517 GCA_016164225.1 Gammarus roeselii | reverse complement strand
TTAGATATCATCAATCTACTCCACCACTGCTAGACAATACAAGCAAAGCTGTCTGATTAGATATCATCAATTTACTCCACCACTGCTAGACAATACAAGCAAAGCAGTCTGATTAGGCATCGTCACTCAACTCCAACACTGCTAGCTAATTCAGGCAAAGCAGTTGGATTAGACATCATCAATCTACTGAACCATTACTAGACAATACAAGCAAAGCTGTCTGATTAGATATCATAAATTTATCTCCACCACTGCTAGACAATACAAACAAAGCAGTCCTATTAAATATCATCAATCTACTCTACCACTGTTAGACGATACAAGCAAAGCAGTCTGATTAGACATCATCAATCAACTCCACCACTGCTAAACAAAACAAGTAAAGCAGTCTGATTAGACATCACCATTCATCTCCATCAATGCTAGATAATAGAAGCAAAGCAGTCCAATTAGATAGCATCAATCAACTCCACCACTGCAAGCTAATACAGACAAAGCAGTTGGATTAGACATCATCAATCTACTCCACCACTGCTAGACAATACAAGCAAAGCTGTCTGATTAGATATCATCAATTTACTCCACCACTGCTAGATAATACAACAAAGCAGTCTGATTAGACATCATCAATCTACTCCACCACTGTTAGACAATACAAGCAATGCAGTCTGATTAGACATCGTCAATCAACTCCACCACTGCTGGACAATACAGGCAAAGCAGTTGAATTAGAAATCATCAATCTACTCCACCACTGCTAGACAATACAAGCAGAGCAGTTTGATTGGATATCATCAATCAACTCCACCACTGCTAGACAATATAAGCATAGCAGTCTGATTAGACTCCATCAATCTACGCCACCACTGTTAGACAATACAAGCAGAGCAGACTGATTAGACATCAACAATCAACTCCAGCACTGCTAGACAATACAAGCAAAGCAGTTTGATTAAACATCATCAATCTACTCCACCAATGCAAGACAATACAAGCAAAGCAGTCTGATTAGACATCGTCGATCAACTCCATCACTGCTAGGCAATACAAGCAGAGCAGTCTGATTAGACATCGTCGATCAACTCCACCACTGCTAGACAATACAGGCAAAACAGTTGGATTAGACATTGTCAATCAACTCCATCATTGTTAGACAATACGAGCAAAACAGTCTTATTAGACATCATCAATCAACTCCACCTCCGCTAGACAATACACGCAAAGCAGTCTGATAAGACATCATCAATCAACTGCACCCTTGCTAGACAAAAAAAGCAAAGCAGTCTGATTAGATATCATCAATCTACTCCACCACTGCTAGACAATACAAGCAAAGCAGTCTCATTAGACATCATCAATCTACATCACCACTAATAGACAATACAAGCAAAGCAGTTTGATTGGACATCATCAATCTACTCCACCACTGCTAGACAATACAAGCAAAGCATTCTGATTTGACATCATCAATCAACTCCACCACTGGTAGACAATACACGCAAAGCAGTCGGATTAGACATCATCAATCAACTCCACCACTGCAAGACAATACAAGCTAAGCAGTCTGATTAGAGATCGTCAATCAATTCCAACACTGCTAGCTAATACAGGCAAAGCAGTTGGATTAGAAATCATCAATTTACTCCACCACTGCTAGACAATACAAGCAAAGTTGTCTGATTAGATATCATCAATTCACTCCACCACTGTTAGACGATACAACAAAGCAGTCTGATTAGACATCATCAATCTACTTCACCACTACTAGACAATACAAGCAAAGCAGTCTGATTAGACATCGTCTATCAACTCCACCACTGCTAGACAATACAGGCAAAGCAGTTGGATTAGACATCATCAATCTACTCCCCCACTGCTAGACAATGCAAGCAAAGCAGATTGATTAGATATCATCGATCAACTTCACCACTGCTAGACAATACAAGCGAAGCAGTCTGATTAGACACCATCAATCCACGCCACCAGTGTTAGACAATAAAAGCAGAGCAGACTGATTAGACATCATCAATCAACTCCAACACTGCTAGACAATACAAGCGAAGCAGTCTGATTAGACATCATCAGTCAACTCCACCAATGCTAGAAAATACAAGCAGAGCAGTCTGATTTGACATCGTAAATCAACTCCATCACTGCTAGACAATACAAGCAGAGCAGTCTGATTAGACATCGTCAATCAGCTCTACCACTAATAAACAATACAAGCAAAACAGTCTGATTAGACATCACCAATCCACTCCAACACTGCTAGACAATACAAGCAAAGCAGTCTGATTAGACATAATCAATTTACTCCACCACAGCTAGACAATACAAACAAATCAGTCCAATTAGATAGCATCAATCAACTCCACCACTGTTAGACAATACAAGCAAAGCAGTTGGATTAATCATCATCAATCTACTTCACCACTGCTAGACAATACAAGCAAAGCAGTCTCATTAGACTATATCAATCAACTCAACCACTGCTACACAATACAAGCAAAGCAATCTCATTAGACACCATCAATCTACGCCACCACAGTTAGACAATCCAAGCAAAGCAGACTGATTAGACACCATCAATCCACGCCACCAGTGTTAGACAATACAAGCAGAGCAGACTGATTAGACACCATCAATCAACTCCACCACTGCAAGACAATACAAGCAACGCAGTCAGATTAGATATCGTCACTCAACTCCCACACTGCTAGCTAATACAGGCAAAGCAGTCTGATTATACATCGTCAATCATATCCACCACTGCTAGACAATACAGACAAAGCAGTTGGATTAGACATCGTCAATCAACTCCATCTCTAATAGACAATACAAGCACAACAGTCTTATTAGGTATCATCAATCTACTCCACCACTGCTAGACAATACAAGCAAAGCAGTCTGATTAGACATCATCAATCAACTCCACCACTGCTAAGCAAAACAAGCAAAGCAGTCTGATTAGACATCATCAATCAACTCCACCAATGCTAGATAATAGAAGCAAAGCAGTCCAATTAGATAGCATCAATCAACTCCACCACTGCCAGACAATACAAGCAAAGCAGTCTGATTAGACATCATCAATCTACTCCACCACTGCTAGATAATACAAGCAAAGCAGTATGATTAGACATCATCAATCAACTACACCGCTGCTAGAAAATTCCTGCAGAGCAGTCGGATTAGACATCATGCATCAACTCCACCACTGCATGACAATACAAGCAAAGCAGTCTGATTAGACATCGTCAATCAACTCCACCACTGCTGATCAATACAGGCAAAGCAGTTGAATTAGACATCATCAATCTACTCCACCACTGCTAGACAAAATAAGCAAAGCAGTCTGATTAGACATCATCAATCAACTCCACTAATGCTAGATAATTTAAGCAAAGCAGTCCAATTAGATAGCATCAATCAACTCCACCACTGTTAGACAATACAAGCAAAGCAGTTGGATTAGTCATCAGCAATCTACTTCACCACTGCTAGACAATACAAACAAAGCAGTCTCATTAGACTATATCAATCATCTCAACCACTGCTACACAATTGAAGCAAAGCAGTCTCATTAGACACCATCAATCTACGCCCCACAGTTAGACAATCCAAGCAGAGCAGACTGATTAGACATCATCAATCAACTCCAACACTGCTAGACAATACATTCAAAGCAGTTTGCTAAGACATCATAAATCAACTCCACCAATGCTAGACAATACAAGTAAAGCAGTCTGATTACACATCGTCACTAAACTCCATCACTGCTAGACAATACAAGCAGAGCAGTCTGATTAGACATCGTCAATCAACTCCACCACTGCTAGACAATACAGGCAAAGCAGTTGGATTAGACATCGTCAATCAACTCCATCACTGTTATACAAAAAAAAAGCACAACAGTCTTATTAGGTATCATCAATCTACTCCACCACTGCTAGACATTACAAGCAAAGCAGTCTGATTAGACATCATCAATCAACTCCACCACTGCTAAGCAAAACAAGCAAAGCAGTCTGATTAGACATCATCAATCAACTCCACCAATGCAAGATAATAGAAGCAAAGCAATCCAATTAGATAGCATCAATCAACTCCACCACTGCTAGACAATACAAGCAAAGCAGTCTCATTAGACATGATCAATCTACTCCACCATTGCTAGACAATACAAGCAAAGCAGTCTGATTAGACATCGTCAATCTACTCCACCACTGCTAGATAATACAAGCAAAACAGTCTGATTGAACATCATCAATCAACTCCACCACTGCTAGAAAATTCAAACAGAGCAGTCGGATTAGACATCATCAATCAACTCCACCACTGCAAGACAATACAAGCAGAGCAGTCTGATTAAGTATCATCAATTTACTCCACCACTGCTAGACAATACAACAAAGCAGTCTGATTAGACATCATCAATCTACTTCACCACTGCTAGACAATACAAGCAAATCAGTCTGATTAGACATCATCAATCAACTCCACCACTGCTAGACAATACAGGCAAAGCAGTTGCGTTAGACATCATCAATCTACTCCACCACTGCTGGACAATACAAGCAAAGCAGTTTGATTAGATATCATCAATCTACTCCACCACTGCTAGACAATACAAGCAAAGCTGTCTGATTAGATATCATCAATTTACTCCACCACTGCTAGACAATACAACAAAGCAGTCTGATTGGAAATCACCAATCTACTCCACACTGCTAGACAATACAAGCAAAGCAGTCTGGTTAGACATCATCAATCAACTCCACCACTGCAAGACAATACAAACAAAGCAGTCTTATTAGACATCGTCACTCAACTCCAACACTGCTAGCTAATACAGGCAAGGCAGTTGGATTAGACATCATCAATCTACTGAACCATTACTAGACAATACAAGCAATGCTGTCTGATTAGATATCATCAATTTATCTCCACCACTGCTAGATAATACAAACAAAGCAGTCTTATTAGATATCATCAATCTACTCTACCACTGTTAGACAATACAAGCAAAGCAGTTTGATTAGACATCATCAATCTACTCCACCACTGCTAGAAAATACAAGCAAAGAAGTCTGATTTGGCATCATCAATCAACTCCACCACTGGTAGACACTACACGCAAAGCAGTCGGATTAGACATCATCAATCAACTCCACCACTGCAAGACAATACAAGCTAGGCAGTCTGATTAGAGATCGTCAATCAATTCCAACACTGCTAGCTAATACAGGCAAAGCAGTTGGATTAGAAATCATCAATTTACTCCACCACTGCTAGACAGTACAAGCAAAGTTGTCTGATTAGATATCATCAATTCACTCCACCACTGTTAGACGATACAACAAAGCAGTCTGATTAGACATCGTCAATCTACTCCCCCACTGCTAGACAATACAAGCAGAGCAGACTGATTAGACATCATCAATCAACTCCAACACTGCTAGACAATACAAGCGAAGCAGTCTGATTGGACATCATCAGTCAACTCCACCAATGCTAGAAAATACAAGCAAAGCATTCTGATTAGACATCGTAAATCAACTCCATCACTGCTAGACAATACAAGCAGAGCAGTCTGATTAGACATCGTCAATCAGCTCTACCACTAATAAACAATACAAGCAAAACAGTCTGATTAGACATCATCAATCAACTCCAACACTGCTAGACAATACAAGCAAAGCAGTCTGATTAGACATAATCAATTTACTCCAAAACAGCTAGACAATACAAACAAATCAGTCCAATTAGATAGCATCAATCAACTCCACCATTGTTAGACAATACAAGCAAAGCAGTTGGATTAGTCATCATCAGTCTACTTCACCACTGCTAGACAATACAAGCAAAGCAGTCTCATTAGACTATATCAATCAACTTAACCACTGCTACACAATACAAGCAAAGCAGTCTCATTAGACATCATCAATCTACGCCACCACAGTTAGACAATCCAAGCAAAGGAGACTGATTAGACACCATCAATCCACGCCACCAGTGTTAGACAATACAAGCAGAGCAGACTGATTAGATACCATCAATCAACTCCACCACTGCAAGACGATACAAGCAACGCAGTCAGATTAGACATCGTCACTCAACTCCCACACTGCTAGCTAATACAGGCAAAGCAGTCTGATTAGACATCGTCAATCATATCCACCACTGCTAGACAATACAGGCAAAGCAGTTGGATTAGACATCGTCAATCTACTCCATCTCTAATAGACAATACAAGCACAACAGTCTTATTAGGTATCATCAATCTACTCCACCACTGCTAGACAATACAAGCAGTCTGATTAGACATCATCAATCAACTCCACCACTGCTAAGCAAAACAAGCAAAGCAGTCTGATTAGACATCATCAATCAACTCCACCAATGCTAGATAATAGAAGCAAAGCAGTCCAATTAGATAGCATCAATCAACTTCATAACTGCTAGGCAATACAAGCAAAGCAGTCTGATTAGACATCATCAATCTACTCAACCACTGCTAGATAATACAAGCAAAGCAGTCTGATTAGACATCATCAATCAACTACACCGCTGCTAGAAAATTCAAGCAGAGCAGTCGGATTAGACATCATGCATCAACTCCACCACTGCAAGACAATACAAGCAGAGCAGTCTGATTAGATATCATCAATTTACTCCACAACTGCTAGACAATACAAGCAAAGCAGTCTGATTTGACATCATCAATCAACTCCACAACTGGTAGACAATACAAGCAAAGCAGTCGGATTAGACATGATCAATCTACTCCACCATTGCTAGACAATACAAGCAAAGCAGTCTGATTAGACATCGTCAATCAACTCCAACACTGCATGACAATACAAGCAAAGCAGTCTGATTAGACATCGTCAATCAACTCCAACACTGCTAGACAATACATGCAAAGCAGTTTGCTAAGACATCACAAATCAACTTCACCACTGCTAGACAATACAAGTAAATCAGTCTGATTAGACATCATCAATCAACTCCATCACTGCTAGACAATACAAGCAGAGCAGTCTGATTAGACATCGTCAATCAACTCCACCACTGCTGGACAATACAGGCAAAGCAGTTTGATTAGATATCGTCAATCTACTCCATCACTGTTATACAATATAAGCACAACAGTCTTATTAGGTATCATCAATCTACTCCACCACTGCTAGACATTACAAGCAAAGCAGTCTGATTAGACATCATCAATCAACTCCACCACTTCTAAGCAAAACACGCAAAGCAGTCTGATTAGACATCATCAATCAACTCCACCAATGCTAGATAATAGAAGCAAAGCAGTCCAATTAGATAGCATCAATCAACTCCACCACTTCTAGACAATACAAGCAAAGCAGTCTCATTAGACATGATCAATCTACTCCACCACTGCTAGATAATACAAGCAAAGCAGTCTGATTAGACATCATCAATCAACTCCACCACTGCTAGACAAAACAAGCAAAGTAGTCTGATTAGACATCATCAATCTACTTCATCACCACTAGACAATGCAAGCAAAGCAGTCTGATTAGTCATCGTCTATCAACTCCACCACTGCTAGACAATACAGGCAAAGCAGTTGGATTAGACATCATCAATCTACTCCCCCACTGCTAGACAATACAAGCAAAGCAGGTTGATTAGATATCATCAATCAACTCCACCACCGCTAGACAATACAAGCGAAGCAGTCTGATTAGATACCATCAATCCACGCCACCAGTGTTAGACAATACAATCAGAGCAGACTGAATAGACATCATCAATCAACTCCAACACTGCTAGACAATACAAGCAAAGCAGTCTGATTATACATCATCAGTCAACTCCACCAATGCTAGAAAATATAAGCAAAGCAGTCTGATTAGACATCGTAAATCAACTCCATCACTGCTAGACAATTCAAGCAGAGCAGTCTGATTAGACATCGTCAATCAACTCCACCAATGCAAGACAATACATGCAAAGCAGTCTGATAAGACACCATCAATCAACTGCACCCATGCTAGACAAAAAAAAGCAAAGCAGTCTGATTAGACATCATCAATCAAATCCACCACTGCAAGACAATACAAGCAACGCAGTCTGATTAGGCATCGTCACTCAACTCCAGCACTGCTAGCTAATACAGGAAAAGCAGTTGGAATAGACATCATCAATCTACTCAACCATTGCTGGACAATACAAGCAAAGCTGTCTGATTAGATATCATCAATCTACTCCACCACTGCTAGACAATACAAACAAAGCAGTCTGATTAGATATCATCAATCTACTACACCACTGCTAGACAATACAAGCAAAACAGGCTGATTAGACATCATCAATCAACTCCACCACTGCTAGACAAAACAAGCAAAGCAGTCTGATTAGACATCATCAATCAACTCTACTATTGCTAGATAATGGAAGCAAAGCAGTCCAATTAGATAGCATCAATCAACTCCACCACTGCTAGACAATACAATCAGAGCAGTCTCATTAGACATCATCAATCTACATCACCACTAATAGACAATACAAGCAAAGCAGTTTGATTAGACATCATCAATCTAATCCACCACTGCTAGACAATACAAGCAAAGCAGTCTGATTTGACATCATCAATCAACTCCATCACTGGTAGAAAATACTCGCAAAGCAGTCGGATTAGACATCATCAATCAACTCCACCACTGCAAGACAATACAAGCAAAGCAGTCTGATTAGGGATCGTCAATCAATTCCAACACTGCTAGCTAATACAGGCAAAGCAGTTGGATTAGAAATCATCAATTTACTCCACCACTGTTAGACAATACAAGCAAAGTTGTCTGATTAGATATCATCAATTCACTCCACCACTGTTATACGATACAACAAAGCAGTCTGATTAGACATCATCAATCTACTTCACCGCTACTAGACAATACAAGCAAAGCAGTCTGATTAGACATCGTCTATCAACTCCACCACTGCTAGACAATACAGGCAAAGCAGTTGGATTAGACATCATCAATCTACTCCCACACTGCTAGACAATACAAGCAAAGCAGATTGATTAGATATCATCAATCAACTCTACCACTGCTAGACAATACAAGCGAAGCAGTCTGATTAGACACCATCAATCCACGCCACCAGTGTTAGACAATACAAGCAGAGCAGACTGATTAGACATCATCAATCAACTCCAACACTGCTAGACAATACAAGCAAAGCAGTCTGATTAGACATCGTAAATCAACTCCATCACTGCTAGACAATACAAGCAGTGCAGTCTGATTAGACATCGTCAATCAGCTCTACCACTAATAAACAATGCAAGCAAAACAGTCTGATTAGACATCACCAATCAACTCCAACACTGCTAGACAATACAAGCAAAGCAGTCTGATTAGACAGTATCAATTTACTCCACCACTGCTAGACAATACAAACAAAGCAGTCCAATTAGATAGCATCAATCAACTCCACCACTGTTAGACAATAAGAGCAAAGCAGTTGGATTAGTCATCATCAATCTACTTCACCACTGCTAGACAATACAAGCAAAGCAGTCTCATTAGAATATATCAATCAACTCAACCACTGCTACACAATGCAAGCAAAGCAGTCTCATTAGACACCATCAATCTACGCCACCACAGTTAGACAATCCAAGCAAAGGAGACTGATTAGACACCATCAATCCACGCCACCAGGGTTAGACAATACAAGCAGAGCAGACTGATTAGACACCATCAATCAACTCCACCACTGCAAGACGATACAAGCAACGCAGTCAGATTAGACATCGTCACTCAACTCCCACACTGCTAGCTAATACAGGCAAAGCAGTCTGATTAGACATCGTCAATCATATCCACCACTGCTAGACAAAACAGGAAAAGCAGTTGGATTAGACATCATCAATCTACTCCCCCACTGCTAGACAATACAAGCAAAGCAGATTGATTAGACATCATCAATCAACTCCACCACTGCAAGACAATACAAGCCAAGCAGTCTGATTAGAGATCGTCAATCAATTCCAACACTGCTAGACAATACAGGCAAAGCAGTTGGATTAGACATCATCAATCTACTCCCCCACTGCTAGACAATACAAGCAAAGCAGATTGATTAGATATCATCAATCAACTCCACCACTGCTAGACAATACAAGCGAAGCAGTCTGATTAGACACCATCAATCCACGCCACCAGTGTTAGACAATACAAGCAGAGCAGACTGATCAGACATCAACAATCAACTCCAGCACTGCTAGACAATACAAGCAAAGCAGATTGATTAGACATCATCAATCAACTCCACCAATGCAAGACAATACAAGCAAAGCAGTCTGATTAGACATCGTCGATCAACTCCATCACTGCTAGGCAATACAAGGAGAGCAGTCTGATTAGACATCGTCGATCAACTCCACAACTGCTAGACAATAAAGGCAAAACAGTTGGATTAGACATTGTCAATCAACTCCATCATTGTTAGACAATACGAGCAAAATAGTCTTATTAGACATCATCAATCAACTCCACCTCCGCAGGACAATACACGCAAAGCAGTCTGATAAGACATCATCAATCAACTGCACCCTTGCTAGACAAAAAAAAGCAAAGCAGTCTGATTAGACACCATCAATGAACTCCACCACTGCAAGACAATACAAGCAACGCAGTCTGATTAGACATCGTCACTCAACTCCAACACTGCTAGCTAATACAAGCAAAGCAGTTGGAATAGACATCATCGATCTACTCAACCATTGCTGGACAATACAAGCAAAGCTGTCTGATTAGATATCATCAATCTACTCCAACACTGCTAGACAATACAAACAAAGCAGTCTGATTAGATATCATCAATCTACTCCACCACTGCTAGACAATACAAGCAAAGCAGTCTGATTAGACATCATCAATCAACTCCACCACTGCTAGACAAAACAAGCAAAGCAGTCTGATTTGACATCATCAATCAACTCCACCACTGGTAGATAATACACACAAAGCAGTCGGATTAGACATCATCTATCAACTCCATCACTGCAAGACAATACAAGCAAAGCAGTCTGATTAGAGATCGTCAATCAATTCCGACACTGCTAGCTAATACAGGTAGAGCAGTTGTATTAGACATCATCAATTTACTCCACCACTGCTAGACAATACAAGCAAAGTTGTCTGATTAGATATCATCAATTACTCCAACACTGCTAGACAACACAAGCAAAGCAGTCTGATTAGACATCATCAGTCAACTCCACCAATTATAGAAAATACAAGCAAAGCAGTCTGATTAGACATCGTAAATCAACTCCATCACTGCTATACAATACAAGCAGAGCAGTCTGATTAGACATCGTCAATCAGCTCCACCACTGTTAGACAATACAAGTAAAGCAGTCTGATTAGACATCGTCAATCAACTCCACCACTGCTAGAAATTACAACGGAAGCAGTCTGATTATTAGACACCATCAGCCTACTCCACCACTAATAAACAATACAAGCAAAACAGTCTGATTAGACATCAACAATCAACTCCAACACTGCTAGACAAAACAAGCAAAGCAGTCTGATTTGACATCATCAATCAACTCCACCACTGGTAGACAATACACGCAAAGCAGTCGGATTAGACATCATCAATCAACTCCACCACGGCAAGACAATACAAGCAAAGCAGTCTGATTAGAGATCGTCAATCAATTCCGACTCTGCTAGCTGATACAGGCAGAGCAGTCTGATTAGACATCATCAATTTACTCCACCACTGCTAGACAATGCAAGCAAAGTTGTCTGATTAGATATCATCAATTCACTCCACCACTGTTAGACAATACAACAAAGCAGTCTGATTAGACATCATCAATCTACTTCACCACTGCTAGACAATAGAAGCAAAGCAGACTGATTAGACTTCATCAATCAACTCCAACACTGCTAGACAATACAAGCAAAGCAGTCTGATTAGACATCATCAAACAACTCCACCACTGCTAAACAAAACAAGCAAAGCAGTCTGATTAGACATCACCAATCAACTCCAACACTGCTAGCTAATACAGGCAAAGCAGTTGGATTAGACATCATCAATTTACTCCACCACTGCTAGACAATGCAAGCAAAGTTGTCTGATTAGATATCATCAATTCACTCCACCACTGTTAGACGATACAACAAAGCAGTCTGGTTAGACATCATCAATCTACTTCACCACTGCTAGACAATACAAGCAAAGCAGTCTGATTAGACATCATCAATCTACTCCACCACTGCTAGATAATACAAGCAAAGCAGTCTAATTAGACATCATCAATCAACTCCACCACTGCTAGAAAATACATGCAGAGTACTCGGATTAGACATCATCAATCAACTCCACCACTGCACGACAATACAAGCAGAGCAGTCTGATTAGATATCATAAATTTACTCCACCACTGCTAGACAATACAACAAAGCAGTCTAATTAGACATCATCAATCTACTCCACCACTGATAGACAATACAAGCAAAGCAGTCTGATTAGACATCGTCAATCAACTCCACCACTGCTAGACAATACAGGCAAAGCAGTTGAATTATACATCATCAATCTACTCCACCACTGCTGGACAATACAAGCAAATCAGTTTGATTAGATATTATCAATCTACTCCAGCACTGCTAGACAATACAAGCAAAGCAGTCTGATTAGACATCGTCAATCAACTCCACCACTGCTAGACAATACAAGCAAAGCAGTCTGATTAGACATCGTCACTCAACTCCAACACTGCTTGATAATACAGGCAAGACAGTTGGAATAGACATCATCAATCTACTCAACCATTACTAGACAATACAAGCAAAGCTGCCTGATTAGATATCATCAATATATCTCCACCACTGCTAGACAATACAAGCAAAGCAGTCTGATTAGACCTCGTCAATCAACTCCACCACTGCTAGACAATGCAAGCAAAGCAGTCTGATTATACATCGTCACTCAACTCCAACACTGCTAGCTAATACAGGCAAAGCAGTTGGAATAGACATCATCAATCTACTCAACCACTACTAGACAATACAAGCAAATCTGTCTGATTAGATATCATCCATCTACTCCACCACTGCTAGACAATACAAACAAAGCAGTCTTATTAGATATCATCAATTTACTCCACCACTGCTAGACAATACAACAAAGCAGTCTGATTAGAAATCAACAATCTACTCCACCACTGCTAGACAATACAAGAAAAGCATTCTGATTAGACATCGTCAATCAACTCCACCACTGCTAGACAATACAAGCAAAGCAGTCTGATTAGACATCGTCACTCAACTCCAACACTGCTTGCTAATACAGGCAAGGCAGTTGGAATAGACATCATCAATCTACTCAACCACTACTAGACAATACAAGCAAAGCTGTCTGATTAGATATCATCAATATATCTCCACCACTGCTAGACAATACAAGCAAAGCAGTCTGATTATACCTCGTCAATCAACTCCACCACT
>SDVV010019500.1:0-13517 GCA_016164225.1 Gammarus roeselii | reverse complement strand
TACAGCCCTCTCTTTGCTTCCATCCCCAACGTCCTACAGCTCATTACACTCTTCAGTGCACCCAACACTTTACATCCCTCCTTCACTCCCGCCTTCACAAGCAATAATCTTTGTCAAACAGAGGTACCTAAGCCTATCCATACAACCATTATGGGGATACAAGTTTCAGTAATTTCATTGGTGGTTAGACACCTTCCACACAAACAGTGAGCACAGTGAGACATTTCATAACTTGTTATTTAGAAATATTATTACAAACTTTTCTTGTTCAGTCAACTTTCTTACAGCAAGAAAAACATGCTTGGCAACCATACAAACTATTGTCAGTAGCTTTGAACATGGAGCCATTTTGAAACTAAATCTCGTTGGACCATGAGCTTTCAAGTAAAATTAAAGTTGAAAGCAAATAGAAACTGGAGCAACTGTTGCAACATGCCTAAACAAGTTTCAAATGAAATTATTGCTGAGCACCAAATAACAATAATGCTTACTGGGGTATATTATTCTTGGGATCATCAGAGTCATTAGCTAGGCCAGCAAAGAGGTAGGCCTTGTTATTGACAAGAGTGAAAGTATGACCAAGGCGTGGACAAGGAAGGGGACCATTGCGGGGGGGCCTTGCCTTCATCCTCTTCCACTCCCAACGGGACGCTTGAAGCTCGTACAGCTCATTGCTGCCAACAAAATACAATTATTACCTGGAGATCATAGAAAAAAAAGATGAGTGCTTGTCCTACTAACAACAATGCTACATTGATAGTATAATATGCATTCTGACAGTAGCAAGACATTTCTCCAGTCAAAATTAGCCAGGTATTATTATAGGCTTCAAGTCTGAAAAACCATATCCACATTCAAATCAATCTTCTCCCAACCACAGTCTAGCAATAGCAAAGAATACCAAGTGAGAGAGCTATTTCAAATATTTAAAAAACTGATTAAGAGTCTATAAACATTCAAGGAGATGGATACACATTTTTATTGATTGGAGATAATCTACATTCATAACTAGCAATGCAAATGATCATTATACATGGCCTACTTGACCACACCAATCAAATATCAGGTAGGGTTGACCAGGGTGATTCCCCACGGTCGACAAGACTGGGTGATTTCCCACACTCCCCTTTTGGGCACCAAAACGTTGCAAATGTCACCATTTGCCTAAGGAACTTGAGAGATCAGGTCTCATTGATAAGTATCAGCTTCTTGTAGAAATTTGATCCATGCATAAAATTTATGAAAAATAATCAAAGTGAAGGTGTGTTTTCCAGCTAGGTCCCTGAAAATATTGGTTTGGAAAAATCTAAGTTCTGCAAACTTTGCCACCATGGCTAATTTCCACTTATTGCAGGCAAATACTAGGAATATGACAAATTTTGTTGCATTAGAAAGATTTTGGAAATATATGTATATTTTTCTGGACATACAGCTACAAATTTACATCTGCAGGGAGTAACCCAAGATAATATAAACATTGGGGTGAGAAACGTAATGCTTTTGATGTATGATGTCATCTGGAAGTGAATGACCAAAAAATTGATACAGAAACTGATTTCATAATGACCTGATGTTTATACCACAGGGTGACAAGTGTAGGCCTAAGTGTTAACTTCTCTTCGACACCAAGGTTGAAACATTTTTTGGGTCTTCACATATAAGGTAACAATACCATACCTAGCATGCCATGTTTTGATGTTCATGCAATTAGTTTGCTATTACAATGAAAAATACCATGTTTACTAGTTTGATCATATTTTTGGAAATAAGTTCTCCATAATATCCCCTTATTTAATGATACCAGTCATTATTATTCCAGGGTGTGGTGAAATGGCTTCCAGTATAGTTAGTTTGCATCCACAAAAGAAAAAAAACATTACCAATCATGAAATAAAAAAAATCCTCAAGACTGTCAAGAACAACTACAGCTAAGGAAAAGCGTCAAAAAATACCTGTCAGGCATTAAAAATCAAATTTTTTCAATCATATATACCATCATGAGCAAGCATGCTCATGCTAATGGTCCTGTGTAACTTTTCACTTTTGTTTCAAATATTAATACATCAGAATGCAGGGAATCATCTCATTAGAAGCAGGGAGTCACCAGTGTAGGAAGCTTAGCTTGCTGCACATTGTTTTAGTAAATAACTTTTTATGGGTTGATAAAATGTTGCAACTTATGGTGTTTTATGGTCATAATAGTAGCTATGCATTCAGTTAACACCAAGTTTCTAGGCTATGCATTTCATGAGTTCTTTAAAAGTATAGCTACCAAAGATGTCAGGAGACAACACAGTTGATGCAAATACATAATAGTAACATGCATGCAGCATACAGCTATGTCCCCATGAGCCTATTCAAAACCATTTTAGTCAATGAAAGATGTATTTAGTGCATACCAATATGATTGTTACCTACATTTGGCAAGCTGCTAGCTATATGTTGAATCAATTCAATAAACCATCCAGGATAAATCTTTTGTTAGGCTATGAAAATCAAATTGTTCAAGTCGAGGATATTTCTTGCTTCTGGTTGCCCAACCAACCTAGATATTCACAATTCTACATAAGTTATAAGACCATCTAATAGTTATCGTAAAACAGTTACAGGAAAATACTCATCAACATGGATAAGTTAGGAATAATGTAGCTGGCTGACTCACCTGTACTTGCCATACTCCACCATGCCCCCGAACACCAGAATCCTGGTGCCGTCCACAATAAACCCATAGGCAGCACATCCTGGTGGAACATCTCCTTTCACAGGTGGAACAAACCATTGGTTTGTAGCTGAAACAAAAAGGCTCAAATTAGAAGCAAGGAAGTCAGGCTATTGATTTTGATAAACTTTCAGATGAAAGTAAGAGATTGGTTTGTATGAAGTACCTAGATAAATAAATTTCAAGCAAATTACAGGGTAGGAAAGAAAGCCATTAAACCCAAATAAACATGCTGCAAAATTATTGAGAAGTTTGTAATCAACTCACCCTATTGGAAAAATATAGGGTTATGGAGGATAAATCCACCATAAATGTCTGCACATTAAAATTTCAAAGTTTGCATCCACAATAATCTCCATGTGTTGAAATTTCGAATGTAATATCCACTGCAAGCATTGTGCATTACACTTACTGACGTACGCTTTGACCTGTGTTGATCGAGTTAAAATTTCAGTGGTAACAGTGATCAGACGCGAGTCTTGATTTGTGAAAGATCATTCAACTTCCATGCTACAAAATTTTGAATTTATCGCAGAACAAAATTGAAACCAAGTTGGCCAACAGCCATCAAACAATAGCCAAAGCTTCAACAGATTACAGGCCTCCAATAAGGAAGAGTTATTAGTCGACTAGCCAATCGCAATTGATTGCTTTCAAAACACAGGCAGTGGTTGGTCGATACGCAAACACTTTTGCTCCACTCCTTACTCAGGCTACGTTCCACTGAATCACTGCTGCCAGAATCGGCTAGTAAACTGACGTGGGAGGTAGTCACGCTGTCTCTGCCGTATGGCGGTCCTTTGGCCTGGTGATCAAGCGAGGATGCAAATTATTACTCTTTCATCCTAACGCCTATCATTAAATTAGGACAATATGGCTAACATTTCAGTGCTCTACACCTGATGAATCAATTGACTTGAGCTTTATTGCCCTCACAGAGGAGTCACATCAATTATTCTGGGAAATGTAATGGTGTGAAAAAGATATTCAACATTGTTTTTGCATATTCAGTTTGGTTCACTCTCATGATACATTTTACCTCTTGCCAGCATCATTGCATTTGTAACAGATACTATACCGCTAAACACTTACATAACTTTTTTCCCTCGTTTGGGGATGTGTCTGTTCCGTGAACATTTGTTGTGGGCATGAACAATTGTGTCCAATCACTCAAGTATTGTTAGAGAGCAGGTCTGCATATACGCATACAAACATTCTGCCTGCGCCCATATGAATGCAAATCCGTAGCTGTACTAATCAACATAATGAGAAACGTCAAACTAACTTTGAAATAAGGAATAAATGTCAGATATTTCCTATCAATTGACTTGCTACTGAATATGATCACACAACTCCACTCTGGATTTGCTACTAAAAATAATGCCGCAATTGAAGCCGAGGTGAACGCATCATCATCGCAATAACTAGTCTGCACTCAGACTAGTTTGAACGCGTTTTGCACTGGAAGATTACATTGTCAATATATTCAAATCGGTAATCGAGGACCCAACTAGGGAGTTATTTTACCATCACATATGTCCCCTCATGATTTTATTTCTAATTTTTGACAAACAAATAGATCCTCTTCAGGTGCATAGTTTCCACAAATGAAAATGATTGGTGGAAGTCATGGAAATGTGGCATGCCATCTAATTGGGTGAAGTCACTGTGTAGCACAGATAGTTTGTTGCAGGTTGACTTTCAATTAACAGCCATGCATTTGATTCAGTATTTGATGTGTAACAAAAAAATGGTGCACATTCACCAATCTTATTGTGTGCTAATCTAACACAGTCGCCACAAGGTTCAAATTTTCAATGCACGGCGCATAGCATAGCAAGGTACATTTCAGCACACCGCAAGGCCAGACCATCTGTGAAAGGAATTGATTTTTTTTAAATAGGCACTCATGAGAAGATTGCCTTGACAGATCAAGAAATATATAAATGATATATTGCTGATATTATGAGAAGTGTTGTGAAATTCTTGAGTGGATTCAGAAACTTTTCAGACTGGGGTCCAGATAAAAAAACTGGCTAATATTGTTGTCTTGCCATGAATATTTTCCATTGTAGCGTCGACCGGGGTGACTCCCTGCGGTCGGAAACACAGGGTGACTGCCCGCACCCCCCTTTGGGGCATCAAGACGTCGGAAATGTCACCGTATGACTACGGGGCTTGAAAGAACAGGTCTTTGTTAGTAAGTAAAAGCTACTTATAGAAATTTGATACTCACATAGAATTTATGAAAAATCACCAAAGTGAAGGTGTGTTTTTCAGGTCCCTGTTAATTTTGGTTTGGAAAAATCGACGTTCCGCAAAATTTGATGCTGTGTCTAGAGTTCCCATTGGATTAGGACCAAATTTGGTGGTGATACTTGGAATATGATGTAGTTTGTTGCGTAGGAAGAATTTTGGAAAGAAATTTGATTTTTTGTAGATATATACAAATATACAACTGCGGGGAGTAGCCCCAGGTGAAAAAACGATCGGGGGTGGCTCCCCGCACCAATTTTGCTATTAAATATCTTGGTTTTTCTTCAATGAAAAGTAGTTAGATGCAATTTATTGCACATATAATGACATCTGGAAATAAATGACCCACAATAATGACACCACAGCTAATTTCAAAATGCGTAACTAATTTTATAATGACCAGATGTTCATAACACATGGTGACAAGTCTAGGCCTAAGTGTTAATTTATGTTCAATGCCCAGGAATGACATTTTTCATCACATTTTCATATCAATATAACAATCTCTTACCTAGCATGACTTGTATTCATGTTCATGCAATAAAATTGCTATAGATTTGACTAAATACATTTTTTACATGTTTTATCGCATTATTTAAAACAAACATTTTTTTCGTAATCTTTGCTCATTTACTGATATTTTAGGGTCATAATTATATTAGGATGTATAGAAATGACTCCCAGTAAAGTTAGATTGCGATCATTGAAGAAAAACTTTGTTTCCCGCAACAAAATTTGGAAAAAAATCCTTTGACAGTCGGGTATGACGGCAGCTATAGACGAGCATCAAAAACACCTGTCACAGACGTAATATTTTACTACACTTTTCATTTCAAGCAACTGATATATACTAATTTAGGCATGCTCTTTCAATTGGTACTCTCAAACTTTCAATTTGCGTTTCAATTACTGATAAATGGGGGGTGCGAGCAGTCACCCCGTTCGGTGCGGGAAGTCACCCCGTTCGGTGCGGGAAGTCACCCCCGATTGGGGCCATAGCTTGCCGCACGTTTTTTCGTAAAGAACATTTTTTTTGGTTGATAGAATATTGAAACTTACGGTGCTTTGTGATCATTATAGTAGCTATACACACTGTAAATATGAAGTTTCTCAACCGCGTACTTTTTTGAGTTATTTCAAAGTATGCGCAGAACGCAGGGAGTCACCCCGGTCAACGCTATTTGCTGATCTGCCAATCTCCATACATTATCCAGAAAATTTTGGTTTGGAAAAATTGACGTTCCGCAAACTTTGATGCTGTGGCTAGAGTTTCCATTGGATTAGGATCAAATCTGGTGGTGATACTCGGAATATAGTGTAGTTTGTTACGCAAGAAGGATTTTGGGAAAAATGTAAACTTTCGTAGATATATACAAATATACAACTGCGGGGAGTCACACCAGATGAAAAAAAAATCGGGGTTCACTCCCCGCACCTATTTTGTTATCAAATATTTTTGTTTTTCTTCAATGAAAAGTAATCAAATGCAATTCTACACACATATGATGACATTTGGAAGTAAATGACCAACAATAATGACACCACAGCTAATTTCAATATGCGTAACCAATTTTATAAAGACCCGATTTTTTTAACACATGGTGACATGTCTAGGCCCAAGTCTTAACTTATGTTTAATGCTCAGGAACAAAAATTTTCATCACATTTTCATGTCAAGACAACAATCCCTTACCTAGCATGACTTGTATTCATGTTGATGCAATAAGTTTGCTATAGAATTGACAAAATATATTTTTTACATGCTTTATCGTGATATTAAAAAGATCCTTTTTTTGTAATATTTGCTCATTTACTGATACTTTAGGGTCATAACTAGTTTAGGATGTGGAGAAATGACTTCCAGTAAAGTCAGATTGCAATTATTGAAGAAAAACTTCGTTTCCCGCGACAAAATCGGGAAAAAAATCCTTTGACAGTCGGGTATGACGGCAGCAAATGACGAGCATCAGAAACACCTGTCACAGACATAATATTTAATGTAAAAATTTATTTTAAGCAACTGATATATACTAATATAGGCACGCTCTATCTATTGGTACTCTCAAACTTTCAATTTGCATTTCAATTATTGATATATGGGGGGTGCAGGGAGTCACCCCCAATTTGGGGTCGTAGCTCGCCGCACGTTTTTTTGTAAATAACTTTTTTTTGGTTAACGAGAGAATGTTGAAACTCATGGTGCTCCATGGTCATAATAGTAGCTATACACACCGTAGATACAAAGTTTCTCGGCCGCGTACTTTTTTGAGTTATTTTAAAGTATGCGCAAAATGCGGGGAGTCACCCCGGTCGACGCTATACTTCAATCTTACTCTCTGCTTTTCACCTTACTTAAAACTGTTTCATAATATAACCAAAGGTGATTATACTTAGGCATATCTTTTCCTAACAATCGTGTTTCAATCGACATTTTAGGGGTTTTGCATGGGTAAATACATTAGTGAATAGTGTGGCCCAGGCTTCAACTATATAATTAGATATCTTCCTAGGCTCTCTCCAGAGGCAATAACCTAATTTAATAATGTTTTGTACATAGTATGAGCACGCTTAACTTTTCAGCTTTGAAATTATAAAGGATAGCAGGGGAATATATATGTATATGTGTAAAAGCCTGTGCCACAGCAACACATTCAAGCACTGTTGAAAAACTAATCCATCCTATTCATTGAAGTTCAATTTGTTGCTAAGTTTAGTCAAGAGTACATTTTACCTCTAATAAAGAAATTCATTCATTTGATGTTGTGGTGAATTGAGTAGTTATCTATCTACTGAATGTTTATACATATCATACAGTTATCGCGCATCTGGCAACCGCTTCAAGTTTAATTACTGCCATAGGAAGAGATTCTAGTGTGTCCGATTTCTTTAGGGGCGTGCTAATCAATTTTTAACACTTCTCTTCATATGCCAGCTGATTCCATGAAGTGCTGATGCTGATTCATGTCCACTGTCTATGTCTACTACAAGTCAATTCATTAAAAAAGTATAATATTAGACAACAAATTTAGATAACAGATACTGTATTTTAATATATCATAAACCTCTTGGCATTTGTCAATGTTTAGGTTGGAATTCTTAAATACATTTAGACCAGTAGCAGGAATTATCTTCAATCCTTTAACAACTATTAATGACCATGCTTCCATGTGAATATTGGTTCAATAAAAATAAAAAAAATGACACTGCTACAACTGCCAGTAGCATCAAAACAAGTGCAAAACTGTAGACAGAGTAGCAACACGTCTGGAACCTTTGGACGCGTATAATACAAAGAGCTTTTGCTTCTCCATGATTTAAAAATATCAACGAGGATATCAGTGTCCCAATAATTTTTAAATGGTTGAAGACCTTGAAACATTGGAAAATTTTGTGTTTGCAGTAACACTTTAGTTTCCTAAATGAGGATTCCATCAAGCCTTCCAACTGATAAGGCAAAGCAATTTCCAGGATTTCTCAACATAGTGGCCTCACAACTGCCCAACCAATATAGAAAAAAATCCTTCCTTGCAGCAGATGGTCTGGCGTTGAAGTGCGCGGGGCGCTGAAAGTCTTGTACCTTGATCAAGGGCGGTGCACTGAAATTTTGTACTTTAATTGTGTGCAATGCCCTGGAATCCCAAACCAATGCTATGACCGGTGCATTGGAAATTAGTGTGAGCGTGGCTCCCTTGTGTGTTTCCCCCCGTCACTTGAGATGGGGTGGGGCGTGCTAGGGGTCTAGGTGTGTTCAGGTAATCAGCTATTGGCCAACTTATGGCCCGTTGTCTACAGTTTCATCTTCAATATCCTTGGCGTTTAACCCCACTTCTGAATCAGCCTAGCTGATCAGGAACTGTCTCCAGTCAGTAAAATAGGCAAGAGAGCACCAAGATGAATCCTCCACTATCCAAGGTCCTGGGGTGGGTGCCACCCATGTCTGTGATGTGGCCTGGAAGTGGGAGACTTGTATTCCTGCACTGCTCTGCATTTGCCTGACTCTGAATTGAACGCTGAGGACACATAGGAGATGGGTGGCTATTTTTAGGCAGTGAAGCCTGTACAGGTGCTGCGGCACAGCCCAACTGATACCCAGGGGTGGACAAGCCTGCAACAGGGTGCCAGTTAAAGAGCAGCATGCCCGAGGTGCCAGGTTTTATTCTTCAGCCCAGGTGAGCCTGGTCCCAGTGGTCATAACCTGGGTTGGTGTTGGTTTGGCAGGCTTCATGACCTTGCCACTTGAACAGCACCGGTGGGCATTTTGCCATTGCTTACATTAGAACCACAGCTACTGCAGTAAAATAGTACACAATATAATGATGTGTAAATGTGCACCATATTAGTCTGACATCTACTGATTACACTTTAAATACACACTTAATCTAGTGCATGACTGTAAATTGGAAGTTACTATCAATGTTACTTGTTAAATTTACCCAATTAGATGGCACACATCAGATCTGTAACTGCCACCAATCATTTCTTATTTGTGGAAACTATGCCGCAATTGAAGCGGAGGTGAACGCATCAACATAGCAATAATGCATCTGCTGTCTAGTGCTTATTTTGAAGGCAATTTGAACCGGAAGCTATGAGGGTCGTCAATATATGCAAACCAGTAATCTTGCACCCTCACTATGGAGGAATTTTAATAACCCTTATATGCCTCATCGTTATTTTACTCTTTGTACATGACAAACAAATGAATACTAAGAGTAAACATATGAATACCCTTCAAGCGCAAAGAACAATGCGTTTAAAGGCTTTGCATTTGTTCATCAAATACCAAGGGTAAAAATTATGGGACATACAAATGTTAATAAAGAACCTACCTAGTAGGGGTGCAGGATTACCGGTTTGCATATATCGACAACTCTGTTAGCTTTGGGTTCAAAACGTGTTCAAAATAAGTAGCGTCAACCGGGTTGATTCCCCACTGTTGGCAACTTCAGTGACTCCTTGCACCCCCTTTTGGAGACCAAGATGTCAGAAATGTCACTATTTGACTACAAGACTTGAAGGAGCAATTCTTTTTTACTAAGTATCAGATACTTGTAAAAATTCAATAAGTGCACAGAATTTATGAGAAATAGCCAAAGTGAAAGTGTTTTTCAGGTCCCTGATAGTTTTGGTTTGGAATAATCAACATTCTGCAAACTTTGATGCTGTGGCTTGAGTTCCCACTGGATTAGGGTCAAATTTGGCGATGACTCAAAATATGTTGTAGTTCATTGCACAAGAAGGGTTTTGGGAAAGAATTTAAACTTTTGTAGATATATACAAATATACAATTGCGAGGAATCACACAAGGTGAAAAACTATCAGGGGTGATTCCCCACATTTATTTTGTTGATAAATATCTTCTTTTTTCTTCAATGAGAAGTAATTAAATGCAGTTCTTAACACATATGATACCTGGACGTAAATGACTTGCAATGATGACACCACAGCTAATTTCAAAATGTGTAACTAATTTTATAATGACCAAATGTTTATAACGCATAATGACATGTCAAGGCCTAAGAGTTAACTCATGTTCAATGCCCAGGAACAAAAGTTATCATAATATTTTCATATCAAGATAACAATACCTTACCTAGCATGACTTGTGTCCATGTTAATGGAATAAGTTTGCAATAGAATTGATGGAATGCAATCTATACTTGTTCTAACATATTATTAAAAATATCATTTTCTTGTAATATTTGTTCATTTACCAATACTTCAGAGTATTCATTAGTCTAGGATGTAAAGAAATTACTTCCAAGATAGTTAGATTGCAATTATTGCAGAAAAACTCCATTTCCAGTGGCAAAATGGGGAAAAACAATCCTTTGACAGTCGGGTATGATGGCAGCAAAATAACGAGCATCAAAAACACCTGTCAGAGACGTAATATTTAACTTTACAATTTTTTTTAAGCACCTGATATATACTAATATAGGCATGCTCTTTAAATTAGAACTCTCAAAATCACCCCCAATTAGGGGCAATAGCTTGCCGCATGTTTTTTTATAAACAACTTCATTTTGGTTGATGATACAAAGTTGAAACTTACAGTGCTTAATGCTTATTATAGTGGCTATACACACCCTAAATACAAAGTTTCTTGGAAGCGTACTTTTTGAATTATTACAGAGTACGCAAAAAATGCGAGGAGTCACCCCGGACAATGCTACATGGAAAATTTCAACGGATGGAAATCGCAGCGGATAATACTTGCTATTCTAACAAAGACATTTGTTACCAATTTATCCGCCGTAACTCAATGTTTTTTCAATCAGGCTTCCCAACAATCCAGTATGACCAGAGTACTTACTAGAACACAAGGAACAAAGGTCACAGGATGCCAGTACCATGAAAAAACAGCAAAATTTTGTACTAAATAGGAAAGTTGTCCTGCAAGGCAGAACCATGAAGCAACTAAGTGGTGTCACCTGATGTGTATGGGCATCAATTTCCAATTTATCCTATTACTGATTCCTTCACACAGATTTACACGGAAAAAATCTCATCCCAAGATAAAATTACACTGGCAACACAACGTCTTAACAATATCATCATGTCAGTGGATCTGCAGGAAATAATCAGACATGAATTTCCAAAACATCTCAAAAAATATGTATTTATCAAAAATTTGCAGTGATAAAAAAGATCTTGAAATTAATTTTTCCCTCTGGTGGCAGGGTGAGGCCTAAAATTGATAACTATCAAATCATTCAGTTGACTAATGGCATGTACAATTGGGTGGAAAATATGATTGGCAACAAAGCTACATGGGAAGTTCAGTGACTTTGAGATTGCAGAATTGGGTGCAAGGTCGAGAACATTATATGCGTTTTCATTGCTGAATATCACGTGCACATCATATATTCCTTATCAATGTTTGATTGCACTACCTGCTAAATTGAGCAAACTGAAGTAACTTTGGTCCACTATTGGGCAAACTAGATTTAATAGGCCTCTATAAAGTATACTGGAATGATTCTTGGACAAGCAATTCAATAGTGCACATTTCCCCACAGTCTGTTGATCCTTTGTCAAGACTTGGATAGTGACATGAATTAGAGTCCAGAATATGATAATGAAGATACATAATAAAAATTTCAAACATATCTACATTAATTGTTAATAAAGATGCGAGAGATTCACGAATAGCTGACAAGATTTAAAAGATAATTTTGTGGTCCAGAAGACCTTTGAAGATCTTTTCGTGAACATTCCTACACAGTAGTCTGGCTTTCACATGAAACTAATGTGTAACCAGTATACATTATTCCATAAAATTGTATTTCATTCCTAGCTATGAGCTTGTTCTTAATTTACTTGACTGTAAATTAAATGAGAACCAAGAATTGTTATGTTTCAGGTTTACACAATTTAAGAAAATTTATTAAAAGGCTGTAGTTCTGACACCTGCAAAAAAGTTATTCAGGCATTCAACTAATACCTAGAATATGAAAAACAGTGGAGAGATGCTGTTTATATAATAGCTACCTAAATTCAAGGAAGCTACCTAATAAAGTATTTGAAAATAGGTAAATTAGAGAGTAAAAATTACAATATCACCAGATTTACTGCGTATATATAACAGGTAATTTACAAATTTGTACCAAGATCAGTGAAATTAAACGTAATACGATGCAACAATAACGCAACGCTACTCGCATTTCATATGTTTCCCAAAGAACCCGGATGATAAACAACAGCTGAAGCGAATGGACGCCATCTTCCTGTCATGAAAACATCACAGAAATGTTCAAATAATATTCCTACATGCAAATGTATGGTCATCTGGCATAGTTAAATCCAAAGATACAAAAAATATATATAGTCGGAAGCCATAACTAACGTCAAGTATTCCACCAGACAGATATAATGGACGTAATTATGTTGGATTCGGTACCAACACAGGGCGCCGCCATCTTGGAAAGTTTCAAAACAAACCTTTAGATACACAATAATACAGCATCTATTAATGCTGAGAGAGGATAAGTACAAAATATATGCACCGCTTGATCATTGTCGGACACACACATGCGATATCTATACGACTGAATATGTCAGAACATAATAATCACACATATATCCAGCAGGTATAGGCTGTAACTTCAGGAACTTACCGGTATTGTATACGTGCAATTCGTCAACAATTCCTTCATTTCCACCTCCAAACACGACCATAAGGTCCTTAATTGCAACTGCTCTATGACCATGACGGGGTCTTGGTTGAGGCCCCGTTGTATTACATACTCTTTTCCATTTCAGTATGGGCGCAGCCATCTTCTGGAATACATAGCTTCCGATGTAATGTTTTCTTCGGGAGGTTTTAACTGAAGCCGTTCCGCAGTTGGAAACAAATGACTATTACTCTGCGCAAATACAATTTTGCGGAAAGGCGGACGGACTTAACGAAACACTTTTGCACTAATAATGCATTTGAGCTACTATTAATCCATCATATATATGAAATAAAAAAATTCATGGTCCGTTTCTATGCAGACATCAATATTAAGTTATTTGGGTCGTAGTTGATATATATATA